>JAUZND010056665.1:0-41261 GCA_034780555.1 Coelogynopora nodosa
TTTTCATAATGCAGTGAGCAAAAAAATCAATGAAGCGATTTTTTTGCTCACTCTATAGTAAAAACATAGAGCGATTTATTTTTGCTCACTATAAACAGTGAGCAAAAAATTTTGCTCACGCATTTATAATATAAGCGTGGCATAAAAGAAAGTGTTATGAACAATCTTCAAATATTTATTTAAATATGTTTATTGATTAGCTTATCTTATTAACATTCATTCAATTATTGATCTATATATATATATAAATTCCCGTGGCGAAATATTGACTACTTTTTTGATTATCTGCTCATTATACCATGTTTCAAGAGTGATTCAAATGACTCATAATCGACGAAAAAAGTGATCCACTGGTCTGAAAATAACCTTCCTATCAATTTGTCTAAAACCGCATCTATTAACATAAACCGAACACCAAATTTCCATCCTCCATCACTTGAAAATATACATCATTCTCGAAAATCCTCGGTATAGTGTTCAATAATTGATAAAATGGAACTAACATTTGGATTATATTATCAAGAAAGCAAATAAAAGTTTTTACTGCATAAGAATTAAAAAAAGTCATGTACGTTGTAGAGTAGTGAACTCATAGCCACTTACAATCAAACCACTCGCAGTATTCTTAAATCTTCATGCATGCCCTCTCTTTGTGGGACTCTACAAAAATCTGTAGTAAAACCTAGGAAAAATTCTAAAGAAGAGCGCATCGAATTATCTGCGGTCTGTCTGCCCTAGAAACTGCCTCATAAATTTTTATCAACGTCGTGACTAACAAAGCTTAAAACTATTCATTAAAATTATGGAACCTTCTAGCTTTTTAAATCCTCTTTTTCCACAAATAAGTCTTCACAGCAGAAGAATCTTGATACCTTACTGTAGCAAAAGCAGACGCTTGTACTCGTTTATCCCATGCACCAGCATTTTGTACAATAACTCCTTACAATATATTCCTTCCTGATCTTTAAACTTTTATGTATAATTCGCTATATCAAACATGCTCTCTCCCTTTTCCCAACCCTGTATTATTTTTATTCTGTTTATAAAAATCATATCTTCTGCCCTCCTGTCTATCCCCCCTTTTTCTCTCTGTCTGTACCGTTTTTCATTTGTACAGAATTTAAATAAACAGTTATTATTATTATGTTTATTACTAAACGTGGAAAGCTACAGTTATTATTGGATTCAAGATATTTTAATTAAAGTTAGCCAATTTAAAACAAAAGACACCGTGATTAAATTAAAATATATTTCACACACATTGAAAAGGGTAAATTACTCGTGTAACCCAAGTAACACCTTCTTCGTACACTGATAATAATATAAAAATTACGAAAACAGAGCATTCTTCAAATAAGTAGAAAGTTTTGCTAGTTTGTATACCAATCATTTTTTGTGAAAAATGTTGATAATATGTACAGAATACATAAAATTTAGATCATAATAAAATTAAAATTATACAGCTAGGATAAAATTGCTATTTGCAAAATGATACAATGGAATTGGTACCCATAATATAACAAATGAGACTTGAACGAAACATAATAAACTGGAGCGCAAACAAATTTGGTATATATTAAAAAGATGTTCATAAATTATTCAAAATACAAAATAGGCAACAGTTTTCTAAATATTAATTATATATGCATTTCCAATATAGAAGCATATATGAAATCTATCTGTTTCAGGAAATACTTATGTATATATTTTATAATATTAAATTCTATGTCACTCTATATATTTTATAATTTGACATTTTCTAATCAGCTTCTTTATTAGTTACCTCACACAACCCCCCGCTTTATTTAAGTATCAAAGTATCATAACAAGCAGCATGATAGCAAGACGTGTGTGTTTCGCTACTTTTCAGATAATGAAAACATCCTTCAATCACCTTATTCTTGGTATTCGTCAAAAAATGTATATCACATCCATATATTATATAAATTTCTAACATTCTAGTGTCTAAAAAATGTGACAGGTAGTTCATTGGGAAATGTTTATATACCTCTGTAATTGGAAGGGGGTTCCGGTTTTTGCTTAAATATCAGTCTTGACCTTATCAGTGTCCAGAGAATGAAATATAACATGTAACTATGCAGCGTGTCAGTTCCAATGATCGATATATAAGTAAAAAACAACTAATATCTCAATTATCACAGTACTTCTGTTAACCAAAGTCAAAATGTAACATTTTAGTTTGTATCTAAATAATTTATTTACTGCTATAAACGGGAAATCACACTGCATATCTCGTTGTGTAAATCTGATGATATTTACTTTCACAATTAAAATTGAACACTAATTTATTAAAACAAAACGATGCAGTAAAAACATATATTGCTCGATTATTTATATACAGTATATATTTAAAAATCAATATTTAATTAAAATATGTCTACGTTATTGTTTTTTTGGGACGATAAACGGTCGGAATCTAAGAGCTCTGCATAGGCGAGAAGATTCTAATCATTTTATCCGACATGGAGTAAGTACAATAATGTATTTATCTAATTTAAAAACTGTGAATGCTTATTCTCATTCAGGAATCATCTATTAACCCAAAGTATCAACAGTATTAAATAGTGTACCTGGTGACTAATTAAAAGCAAAGAAAGATAATTAGAGACAAATAGTGTGATTCGGTTTTTATCTCAAAGTTAACACAAATAGTTTGGGAAATAACACATTACGTTCATTATATGATTAATAAATAAACATATGAATAAAGATTTACACAGGATAATACACAGGATAATATTCTGAAAATCTTGCCTCCCTCATAGAATGTACGAAATGGATGAAGACAACAATTTTATTAGTCAACAGTGGGGAAGAATTCGTTTAGTAATTAGATACAAGTATCAACTTTTTGGCCGTCTATATCACAAACGAATTCATAAAATTGTTTAGCAAGTTTAAACTAACTATAATTAACAAGTAAACGACACAAGTTTTCCTCCTTATCAAAAGATGGCATATCAGAAAGATAGGAAATGTTTTTTACTGCTTTGATCTTCCGACAGTATGATTTACAGACCGAGTCTTCTTCCATCAAAAGACTCCATCGATCATCACACAACAACACCCGACTTTAAGTAAATCTAATATATTTACAGTAAGAAGCCGGCCAAAAGTGAAAGAACACAATTATTTCTCGATTTTTTTCTATACATCCAGTCAACGAAGAGAAATTCGGATGACTGTCAAATTGTTTCCTGAGTCATTTTAAATTTAGATTGATTTTTTTAATTATTCAAGTCTATTAACTAATATAAATGGGGTTAATGGAGATTGAAACATATTTATATTGATAGTTTACAACATAATTCTTAAAATCTCAAAACTTTTAAAACGACAATATTGTATTTAGATATGGTAAGGTAGTTTATAAATAAAGAATTTTCCTATTTAAAATATTATTTCAGGATATCATATTATACATAACATTAATTTCATGGAGTAAAATATTAGAAGTCGCAAATGATCTTGACATAAAGTCAAATATAATCAAACATAAAATGTTACAAATTGCAGTATCAAAAGTAACATTTGAAAATGTACAAAAGGTTTGACGTGTTAAAGTAATAAATGTTTATATATGTATATATAGCAATAGAAACATTTAAAAAATACCATATTAATAAACAAGAGCACAACAAGTATTCCTATATTTAATTGTTCTCTTGCATCAAGCCAAAAAAATATGAACAGAATTAAAAAACTGCGAATAAAACGAAGGATACTTGATATTACAGAGGCTGTTGACATATTCAATAGTCCGAGCTAATTTTCGATAACCATTTTGTACCTAAAAAGTCAAAAACTATTTTTTTATAAATGTTCTCAATTATTTATAAATATTCTTACATACCTTTAACGTATTTATTCCGAATCCGTATTTGTTCCATGCCTGAATTATTCAATTTAAACAACTATTTTTAATGGCGGCTTGAAAATTTGACATTTTTCGATTATATTATATTTAATGAAATATAACACTTTAATTTTTTTTAATAATTAATACATACTGGTTTTAAATCTGTCACTTGCCTATCTTGCATTTTTATATATTTTAAAAACAAAATGGCGATTTGACATGTAATATTACAAAATTGAAATTTAAAAATAACTTTTTTATCAATGTTTAAATGATTTTTAGAATAATTTACTGAACATATAAATTTTGTTGATGAATTATATAATATTTTACGCTCCTCTAATATTCATTCCAGAAGCATTTAATGATATAGACAACATGTAGACCGTAGAAAAAAAATAAAGTTATGTGCAACGAATTAATATTTCTTAATGTAAACCCTATGTTAAACTTCCGTAAGTCTACTGCAGATTATTAGATTGTTTTTAAGACTAAATTAATAAGGCACAAAATTATGGATCTAAAGGTCCCATACTATTGTGGGTCTAAATACTTTTGTGGGTCTACAAAATGATGGGTCTAAAGTCCCACACTATTGTTTAGTCACATCTTTGATTCCCTATTTTAATTACATATTTCAATTATTAGTCATATTATCATTTATGATCTGATCTGTCCTTAATTATGATTTTGCCTATTGGATTTGGTAGGCAAGTTTGACTA
This sequence comes from Coelogynopora nodosa, assembly GCA_034780555.1. Taxonomy (NCBI): domain Eukaryota; kingdom Metazoa; phylum Platyhelminthes; order Proseriata; family Coelogynoporidae; genus Coelogynopora; species Coelogynopora nodosa. The sequence continues at coordinate 4,604 of JAUZND010056665.1, forward strand.
TAGCCATCTTTTCATTCCAGGACTGTTTTATACTGTATTAAGATAGTTATTTTAGGATTTTAAACATATAATAAATTAAATTTGAAGTTTGATGATAGCATATTCTTCAGTTTTGGAGTTCTGTTCTAAATGTCGAATTTGACTTTATTGATAACAATGATATTATTGTTGATATTATCATAAAATTGTGTTACTATATTTGGCACTTGCTTTAAATAGTTTTGTGGTGTTATAGAGGTGTTGTAGATGTGTTGTAGAGGTGTTGTAGAGGTGTTGTAGATGATGTTGTGGAGGTATAATTTTAACGTATCGTTTTTCATTAAATTGTCAATATTTTAGTCTAATATATTAACTTTCTTCTAACTTTGCTAAACTTTGTTAAATGATACTCAACTTTATTTAACGTTGATTTGTTTAACTTGTTCACTCTCCTTTAACCTATTTTGACATTTTTACAACTAGATTATTTTAAAAACAGAATTGTAGTTTAATATATAATAATTATACAATTTATTATAACAATTAGATACATGATCAAATATTATTTAACATGGGAAAATACGTTAGCTTTTATTTAATTGTATATGTAACACGGTTTTTAAATATTGATAATGATACCAAAACGTATTTATATATTTATATAATATAATGGCTATTGTGTGTCTAGACGAATTGATATATTTGATAGTAGAATATAGGTAATATATTATATTAAATTATAATATATCTCATTTTATTTATATTATCGTAAATGTCATGTTTGTAAAAACACTACAAAGTAGTACCGATTAAATCTATGCATATTGCATACAATAAATGTACATATAAAGTTCAAAGAATTCTATTTTATGACATCACTTGAAGTTCGCGTCATTATCGACATCATTAATCACATGTAAAGATACTTTGATTATATTTAATGAGTTGAGGTAAATATACTTGATAGGTAAATATGATTAGACATTTCTCATCATCTACATTTATCAAAAAATGCATGATAAAAGGAATGACAAAAGGGAAGGATATTAAAATTATTATTAATATATATTTGACGGAAGTCAATAAATGCAAATATGACAAATAAGTAAAATACATTTAAATTATACTTTAAATAACGATTGTTCGGTATATGCCACGAAATAACTATTTATCTTCCGATCGCAGAGCACAAATTCTATTACCTCTCAAAAACGTATTTTTAATGCCATGACAGTAAAACACTACAAAAACCACCAATTTTAAGATGGCAATAAAATAAATAAAAGTGCTATTCTTAAACTATTGAAGTATTTCGAGTTATTTTTTATGCAAGTTAAGTGACGTAAATTATGGATTTACGCAAGAAAATTGCAAGAAATAACAATTATAGAAAACATTTTGAAATCATGTTCAATAATAATTATCAAATACACAGGTTCGTTGAGTTAAGAAAAAAATTAGTTAAGAACAAAAAATAATATATCAATGAAAAAAGTTTAAAAAACGGGCAGTTTTTATCACTCTTGACTGACATCATTTTTTTGGAAATTTTCTGGTACATATAAATAATTGTATTTATATATATACGTATCATTTATATAGATTACATCACAAATAGACATGACATTGAACAAACAATTATTTCACAACAGAATTGAATTTTTTCGATTTATATTGGTAGAAGTACCTAGAAAGTGAAAAAAGGATAAACATGAATTAATTTATGTAAGATTTGTTATCGTGCAGCTATCCGATAATTTAGATAATTATGCCCATTCTGTCAATCGATTTCACTACAAAGAAAACAAAGTATTATTTTATATGTTCAGACGCCATTTTGAAGATGACATTAATTTATTTCAAACATAATTTAATTTCAGTATTAGTCTCATGAACTTCAGGATTTAAAATCTTACTCCCAATTCAATGTTTTTCATTAGTCAAATATAACGATCTTTATATTGGAATAAAAGTCAATTTAATTAATTATTTAAGCAAGGTAACTTGATGCCTTTTGTTAATAAGTATTTATTTAATTTATTAATTTTAATTTATGTATTATTTTGGTAAATTATCTGTCTGTATTATAAATACCAACAAACACGTTAACAAACTTTGAAAAATAAATCCATGAAGCTCTGGTTTTGATTTACAATATATTATAGTACAGTTTATTTTTAAAACATAAGATGTTAGAAATATATGGTAAAAGTTCTCAACCCATACAAATAACATTTTAAGATTCCACAAAAAGTTATGCCACTGTTAATAATTTAGTTTTTTAAAGTTAAACATGTATTTCATATTTTTAAAATATCATAGCCTAACGCAAAGATAATGACGAATACTCACCCGTCAGGACTGGGCAATTTGTTGGGCTTGTGGAGATTAAATGCCAGACTAACTCGCCTACTAACCCGACCTAGTGTTGAGGTTGTCATTGTTATTGCCTCTCGATAGTTGGGGTTTGGCGCAGAATAAGATGGTCCACCACAGGAACTAGGTCAATATGCTCACTAAGCAACGTCTACAGTTGCTATAGGCTTCTTTCTCACTTTCTCAATTTCCCCAATAGCATGTACAACTCCAACCAAGGGGACACAGGATAGACGTCACAATTTTGGAAAAGGTGGCGGGAAAAACAGAGTTCAGAAAATGATATACGGGAACTATTTTGTTTCGTCTTTTAGTTTCAGTTTAAACACCAACTGCCGTTTGAGCTGCCTTTGTGTAGGTAGATTCCGAAGGGTTGATCTTCTCCTAGTGAGACAAGAAAAATGTACTAGATTTAATTTGCGGTCCTAAATATGATTTTTGAGATACTTTCTGGTGGCGAACTGATGCAAGTTACCGATGATGCTCTTGTATAAACACTTTTTCTCGCAAATGTCGTTGTGAGCGGAGGACAGGACAGGACAGGAAAAGGGACGTATATCTATGGTAGAGCTTGTAAGTACTTCTGCTTTCCGCACTGAATATATATTGAAAGGGGAAATGATTTAATAAACTGGCGCATATCAAATAAAATAACTCAATATATGCTTTGACTAGAATGGTACATTATTTTTATCGTCTATAAATATTTCTTGGAGGAGCGGTTGCATTCTAGGCTTTCAATATAACCTACTGATATGCAATCATATGTTTGTATCACGACGGAATATTTATCTCGCATTCACACGGCACAGTACTGTAAGCACACCGTATTTGAAACAACTGGCGAATTAAACACTGTAATGTAAAGCAGTATTTATAAAAAAATATCAGTTAGTTATATCGCGAGATTATTTTCACTTCTAACTTTGTTAAGTTCTTGTTAAGGAATAGTTTCCCCTTTTTACCCTTTTTCTACATTTTCGCCATCACTGGTTTGAGGCACACTTTTTCTTAGTTGGTGTTCAGTGGCCAACCAGATGCCAGTAAAGTTTCCTTTCACAACAATGTTTTACTGAACTGAGGATGGATAAGATGCTAAAATGAGATCACTGACAAATTTTAAATGTGGTAATTTTTTAACACACGATTTTTTAAAATAGATATCAATTAAGCAATTTTATTTTCCCGGAATTAGATCATATTTGATTTTTGTGAGAAATTTTACGTGAAAATATATAATTATAAAAAACTAATTTATGCACTTATATTTAAATGTTTAAAGCCGAACTTTAAAAAATGGTTGAAAAGATGTTCCTGGAAATATTATTTTTAAATAATGAAACTATAAAATATATATATATATTTTAGCAGTATATAACTTTTTGCTATATTTAGAATTTTTCACGAATATTAACCTCCAATAATAAAAATAATTATTTCCTATAGATGTCTTTTTATATATATATTTTTTATATATATAAATATATATATATAAATATAAAAATATAAATATAGAAAAATAGAAAAATAGAAAAATAGAAAAATAGAAAAATAGAAATAGAAAAATAGAAATATATATATTTTTAAATTATTATCTAGAAAATGTTTATAAAGTCAAATACATTTAAAATTGACACTTTTTACTTGTTCACCCTTGAAGTAGGAAATAACAACTTATAATAATCTTATCTCAAAAAAGTTCCTTAAAATGAGTAACCTTCACATTTTTAGACTATCCGCTGAAATTCATGAGTTTATAAAAGAGTTAGCATTAAAGTCTAACTTTCCTGATTAACCTGTGTTCACTTATCAAAACTTAAAAGTGATAATTGATAAAAATGCACCACTCAATATGAATTCCTTTTGGTGATAATACAATTACTATTTCATATTAAAGTATATAATATTGAATATATTTTTTGCTCCCAATACAGCATTAGTAATGAAACGAAAATAAGAAGAGCACTTGCTGTAGGTTAAGTATATTTTCACAAAATTTCGAACCTCTGGTTCCTAGTCATACGACTTACATATGACATAAATTAGAAAATAAATTTGATACATACACAAAGAATGTGTATATATAGTTAATTTATTTTCTGATCTATGTTATATACACAAAGAATGTGCATACAGTAAATTTATTTTTGGATCTATCTCATATGTACTGTAAGTCGCATGACTAGGAACCAGAGGTTCGACTTATAACTTACAGCAAGTGTTCTTCTTATTTTCTTAAGTAATATTGTTTATTATTAATAATGGTAAAAAATGATACCATACATTATTAACTGCCTGTTACGTTATGAACTAAGTAGAATTTAGTAATGTAATTAATGTAAACAATTTCTATTTGTATCTTTGAATTGCACATTGGACTTGTATAAACAATATTTTTTTGACATGGTTATGTATTATACAATATTGTAAAAAGAGTTCAACTTGTGAAGGTACTACGTTGGCTTCTCGGTAGCCTATACATCTATTTATTCTAAAGTTAACCCAAAAAAACAAAGGTTTGCTATTATGTTAACTTCATGAACAGTGGACATATTAGTATTGATGTTGGTTGTCGAGGGGGCATAGTATACCTCTCGTATCGTTGCATAATTGATTTAAACATAAAAATTCGAATCTGAAATATGCATGTCAATTGTCTCTTAGCGATTGAAATAGCATTAAAAATTCTATTCCAAATTGATAATTAAACTTTTCAGGTATACTTTAAATATTGCACACAAAAAATGTCGATTAACATTTTGACGGCGACAGGGCACTGGTAACCCACACGATTTAGAAACCTGTAGAATTAATGTTTAATGTTTAAGGGTACCATTCAAGATGCATTCTAGATAAGAAAGCTTATAAAACACTTTGTTGTTTGTTCTTTTTTGTAACATTGCTCTTTGTATTGGGAAATAAAGCAATTGCTTTCTCCTATATCATTTAGAATAATTATGATTGTGAATTGGATGTTAACATTTTCTATCTGACGTTTTACACACGAATATGTATGTGTGACGTGAGTAATATGTAGTGTACAAGAATTTACATAATATGGTCTCATTTATGGAAACTGCTATTTCTGCCAGTAAAAACAATGAACTCCTTTCTTTGTCGCCGTCAAAGGGTTAATAGTGATTAATTTTTATAGGTGTATGTAGAATCTCTTCATGTGATTGTTGACTATTAAATTTAAATTGGTTCATTCAAACAGAATTATAAATTATAGAGATAATGATTTATTATATACATTGCAGAAAACCTGATAACCTGAATTTTTTTAGGGAAATTTCATGATAATTTCTGCAAAGGACTTTGAAATAGCTATTAATATATCGCAAAGCAGAGAAAAACTTTATTTTATTTGGATTGTTAAATTATTACGTAACAGTTACTAACAACTCACTTGACCTTTTTTTAAATATCTGAAAATATCCCATATTAGCAAATTTTAGTTGTTTTGAGTAGAAAATTGTTTCACTACAAATGATAAAAGAAATGTTTATATTTTCACACCATTCTTCTACGATCGACTGTTAACCTTTTACGAGACACCTGTAATTTTAAAGACCGTGGACTTCGTCGAAGGATCGGGGGGTAATGGGGAGTATGTACACCCTAAGACTCTATTGACTAATTGCATCGAAATTTTGCACACATATACTTTGTCTATAAAAAATTTCAACGAATTACTAATATTTTATTCTTATTTTTATTATCGAATTTTTGTTAATTCTCTAATAAAAGGATCGTTTTGAAAAAGGAATAAAAAAGTAAATGTACAATATGATCATTAAATTTGTGGAAATGCTTCATGTTACATAAATATATAATTCTACCAATCTATACATACAAATATACAGTAAACTTTAAAGAAAAACGTTGATCTGTTATTCATTAGTGTTTTTTGGACTTTCGATGACGTCATAGGGCAGACACTTACAAATCTAAGAATGAAAAATAGTAAAATAGAAATAGCAGCCGTACGTGTATAATACCTATAGTATTTATAACTAACTTGAACATAATTCGGAAAATAGCAAATTCTAATAGCAAACAACACCAACCTATAGTTAATTTTTCAAATCATACAATACAAACAATATACATTTATCTATTGTATGTATCTATGTATGTTGAAGTGATCTGCTGTACATATTCTATTGCATATATATAACAATGCAAACTATAAAAAATACTTAATATTTAAAATTTTTAAATATTGTTAATTTTTTTTGTAAAATTATAATATTTTTCGATAAAAACAACGATTACATTTGGACACAACGTTTCGTTTCACTCTTAATAATTTATTTTATTGTAGCCTATTTATTGCAGCTTCCTTTAACTAATGTGTTAATTGAATAATATATTTTTCCGTGCACTCAAATTTAAATGATAATAATATTACCATTTTTTATTGAAACTTTAGAATTATTTAGGTAGAGTACACATATTTCAACTTTAATTATTTCAAATCAAACATTTTGTTTCATCAGTTTTAATTTCACTTAATATTAATTTAATTAATTCACTTACCAAATAATCAATTTAAATCACTTAATAAAAATTAAACTTGAATAATTTCAATAATAAGTTAAAATCTTTAAAAAACATTTTTAGAGTTAGGTACCTACTATTATTAAATGTATGTACGTATAACATTAAAAAAAAATCTATTATAATATATTCCTACTTATATAGTTGTTATGAAAAGAAGTCTTATGTTGTGAATAAAAATACGTCATTTTTAGAGTTCGTCTACTTCAGAAATGAATGGATACCGGATGAGTAGAAGACATTCCCCGAGGTCATGGAGACGAAACAGAGTGATATTTATCTTAAATGAAGGGATTAAAATAACTTAAAGGATTGTTCTGGGATGCTTCCTATAAAGATATATATATATTATGAACATCACTAGTAGTGTGTGGAATTCATTTTCTCCTTCCCCATGTCAGACCTACATATTTGGTCATTTTGCATCAGACTTGAATTGACAAAGTTCTGAATTGGCGTTTTTCAAGAATTTATTAGTCCCGTAGGAAGGACGTAAAAGCAGAAATAGCGTGTCGTGTTTTATCAGACTATGAAACATGGGAGGTATATTAAAATTGGGTTACGAAATTATTTTTTGTAATATATACATAACTGCAATTTAAATATAAAATGTTATATTAATAATATTGTACTTATTTGCTATCCTAAATAAATTAAATAATATGGATGTCATTTATTTAATCAATTAATACAGCACGAACTTAAAGTAGTTAATTAAGATTAATAGAAAATGTATTGTTTCCTAAATATAGACTACATCATTTAAAAATGACTTATATAAAGTGTTACATGACCTATAATAAGTGTTATATGACCTATATAAAGTGTTACATGACCTAAATTAAGTGCTATATGACCTATATAAAGTGTTATATGACCTATATAAAGTGTTATATGACCTATATAAAATGTTATATGACCTACATAAAGTGTTATATGACCTATATAAAGTGATATGTGATCTATATAAAGTGTTATATGATTTATATAAAATGCTATATGACCTATATATAGTGTTATATGACCTACATAAAGTGATATATGACCTATATAAAGTGTTATATGACCTATATAAAGTGTTATATGATCTATATAAAGTGCTATATGACCTATATAAAGTGTTATATGACCTATATAAAATGTTATATGACCTACATAAAATGTTATATGACCTATATAAAGTGATATGTGATCTATATAAAGTGTTATATGATCTATATAAAGTGCTATATGACCTATATAAAGTGTTATATGACCTACATAAAGTGCTATATGACCTATATAAAGTGTTATATGACCTACATAAAGTGTCATATGACCTATACAAAATATGATATGACCTATATAAAGTGCTATATGACCTATATAAAGTGTTATATGATCTATATAAAGTGTTATATGACCTACATAAAGTGTTATATGACCTACATAAAGTGTTACATGACCTACATAAAGTGTTATATGACCTATATAAAGTGATATGTGATCTATATAAAGTGTTTTTCAATCAGTTATTGGCATTGTTATCCACGTTTTCTTTATACTGCAGTCTTAGATTTTAATTACATTAATAAGTTAATTATTAAATAAAAATGAAATGCTTTAGTCATTACACATATTTATATATTACATTTTTTATAGAAGGTTGCGTTTCATTTTGATAAGCATTCTCATTTAAATATTACAAGAAAGGTATAATAAACTTACTTAATAAATATTGTACATCTTAAATAGAATAACTGGGATTAAATCGTCCATGACATGTTTCTCGCTGTTAACTTTTTATAATTTTTGTTTAATAGATTTTCTAATTTTCACATGTCTTGCATTGTAAATTAATTATCCATTGAGTATGAATGGCATTAAGACATTAATATTTTAAAACTAAGTTTAATAATAAGAAAAAAGTATAATATCGTACTCAGAATAATAGAAAATAAAAAGTCACAATAAATTAAACCTTTCAAATATTTCAATGAAGAATATTCATCGGCAGGGAGATTGAATTAAAATACTCTTTTGCTAACTGGTTATTTTGAATCAATGTTTTATGCAAATAAGCTCTTACATGGAGTACATAGAGGGTTTTTAAAGTATTACTGAATTCTGGCATATTTCGTCAGTGTGGGGTGCGGTCTGATGCTGAGTCCTAATAAAGACGAAACAGCGCTGTCCGGATCTCCCTGCCAAATATGCTCCAGTAGTATATTTGAAAGGTTTAATGTATTCTTACTAATTCTTTTCTAATATGTATAATTTGTTTCAGGCGAGGGTACTGGAGTGTCTCATTGATTCGAAAATGTTAAATATTGAAGTAAAGGTCTTCATTTCAAATCAGCAAATATTTTATTTAAATTCACATAGGATAGTGTGAACTTTTTTTTAAATAAATTGATTTACATTAACATTACTCAATTTTATTATAATATAACAATTATTTACAATAATTTTCTATAACATTGATTAATGTGATAGGTTTTTTTAGTATGCTATACTATCCTGATTAAATAATCATTGAATTTACTACAAATTTTAAGCCATTATAAGAACCTATATTTGTATAATACAGCCACGCCTATATAATCCAAGTTTAAAAATTCAATTGAAAACCCTTTATGAAATTATCAAAATAAATGAGGATATTTTTATATCCCCCTTTCAAAACATCTATTTGTCGAAAATAGCTTGGATATATTTTGGATATATATTGCTATCATGTTATTGTGTGCAGATTTATCTCGAACTTATAGTAAAAATATTTATGTTTTGATTTAATTTCCTTAAAAAATAAATGAATTTAATATTTCAGATGTCAGTTATATTTATTTCATATACACATCACTAATCCTGATCCTCATAAAATCAAAAACGATTATAATATTAGCCGATTTACATTAATATGTATATATATAAATAATTAAAAAAGTAATTACATTAAGATAATTATTAGAATATTTGTGGAATTTAATATTTTTATTTTAACATATATTTGCAAACAGTTAGACGATTTCTCAATAAAATATAAATTACATTATAAAATGCCACTTGAAGTATAATTAAAAACGAGAATTAGTAAATATAATAAATAAGTTTGCAATTGTATATATTTTGACTCCTAACATTATAAATATGGTTGAAAATGTAAAAGTTACATTGAAATTCAGTTAATGTCCCCATGAAGTCACAAAATATATATTTAAGAGATAAAACCGAAATGGACATTGTACCTAACGTGAAATAAAAAATATCATAATATAATAAAATGAATAATACATTTCAAAAGAAATTGTAAACAGAACTAATAAATAAATACATAGATATTAAATCGGTTTATGCTGCTGTTTGTTTTACTTGAATCTACACCGGATGAATATGCAAATCAGTAACATATTATAGTAGAAGCAATGAACTGTGAAACATCTAAAACAAGGAAATCCTTTTTTTTCAATTTAATCAATTGAAGTTGAATAATTTAATTGTAAAGTGAAATTTATATTCATAGAAGAAGGAGTGAACAACAAAAAGGACATGAATACGTCCTTATCTTAAGGATGAACATGCAGCCTTATATCAAACTTGTAAATTTAAATAATTTCATATGAAGTAAGGCATTATTTGTTTTTTCGAAATGTTTGCGTCGCTCTTCTCGAATGAAAATCAATACATGTGACGAAAGTGATATGCTAAAATCGATATTGCTTAAGCAACTCGTAAATGAGATTCCATGTTTTGTTGTGATAAAAAGTAAGCATTTACTTTAGCATGTGCAATATATATGTATAGGCCTATATAAGAAATAGATGTACCATCTATAACCAGAGCTGGGGAGTTAATTGTTATTGAAGCTGATAACCTATATAAGCTGTCGTGTAGACGAGCACAAACTGATAATTGTCCGCGGAAAAGACGAAAGATAAAAGCATGACTTTGTAAAAAGCAGTGCAGTTCGATTTTTAGGTTGTTGTACATCTTTGAAATCGCCAACTTCATTGCCGACAAATCAGCTGCAGATATTAATAATGTAGATTTTAAAGAAACCCTCAGAACTCCGAACCACCGTATATGTCGTCTTCATAGTTGTTGAAAGGAGTACGTTTGCTTCGATTCCAGGAATCCTGAGTTGCGCCCTTTACCACCCCTCCATGGTGACCATAGTGACCACGCCTGTTGTGAGGATCGTATTCCTGAGGTGGCTCGGAACCATGGCGACGCCTGGCGTCTTCTTCACGAACTATTTGAACGAGCTGAACAATTTAAAAGATATTGAAGAAAATGATTATGGATTTAAATAAAAACACAATGCTAATCATTGGTCTTGTCATTGATTTGTAATGACAATATAATTGAACAATATCAAATTATCCGCAATTTTATAGATAGATTTTGCTTAAAAACTTAAATAGAATAAATATAGCTGTAAATTTATTATTTATTCATTTGTTTTTACCAAACAATGTTTTTAGAATTTCTATAAATATTTTTTTTATAGATGCATTTTTTATTAAATCTAATTATGTATGTTCTTTTACAATTTCAAAATTAATTGCACATTTTTAAATTTATTCGGCGGTTTATACATACAGTATTGTGTGATAAATGTTTCTCTCAATAATGTTAAAACACAACTAAACTCGGTAACTTAATTATACGATATGATGATAAGTAAATGCTTGGTTATTCTCTTAATTTCTAAATCAGTATTTATCATAAAATTCTGCGTTACCTAATTGATTTAGCGATAAATACTTAAAACGATAAATTTTGAAATACATGATGAAATCAGCCTTTTTCCACTGAGCGCGACGCGACGCGACGCAACGTGAAGTAACTGAAGTTGAAATGATTATACTTTTTCTGTGACTCGGCGCAACGAAATTTATATTTCAATGCAAACAGGCTATCAATTATCTATAAACAACAAAATATGATGTGACATGTCGTGCTTTGTGAGAAATAACATTAATTCTTCACCAAGCTTTGGTGGGCATGGGCCTTTAGTTTGGTCAATATACGTTCAAAATCAAGCGTTACTTAAATTTCACCCAGTATATATTAAGAGCAATCAGTGGACGCTAATTATTATACAAACCTCGGATTGCGACCAATCAAGCCCGACACCATCATTGGCTGACACTGGCGGTGGATAGACAACCCGTGGAACCGATGGTCCCGAGGGCTTGTGCACGCCCCAGTCACGACCTGGTGCAGCTGCCAACGACGGGTGCATCAACCGATCCCGTTCCAAACCCGGTCGCCCCAACGAGACCGTCGACACTTTGATTGGAAACGATCGTGTCATTGGCTGGTTGTCGCCGACATGACCACTGTAAGTGTGTGACGGTTCTAGCCGGTACTGTTGTTGAGGCTGGTGAAGTTGTCCCCCATCTCGCCCCGAATGCCAGTTGTTGGCTACTGCTGTGGCCGCTGGTGTATAGGGTGGCGAAGAGGTCATGTCCATGTACGGAGCCATCTGAGGCTGCATCGACATCGAGCGTTGACTGTGACGCTGCGGCGAACTGTAGTTCCTACGGGACACGGCAGTGTTACCGTGGCTGCTACTGTAGTCCGGTTGGACGAAGAAGGACCCCGTAGTGGGCCGAGGCACATTCATGTGGGCCGGGTAGGCGGGATGGAAGTCACGTCGTGTCACCTCTAGTGGTTGGTAGTTGTGGATCGTTGCTGTGCTGCCGTATATATTATCCTGAGTGTAGTTGGGACTTCCACCATAGCTTTGCGTAAAGTTTCTAGGACTGAAATTCAATTGAAGATTAAAAAAATAATGATATGCGCTAATTACAACGTTAAATTTTTGTGGATACCATTTTTTTAAACTTTATATATTATGTATTATGTATTAACAATGAGTCATCATATGTATTAACAAGGGTCATTGTATGAGTTATAGTATGTATTAACAATGAGTCATCGTATGTATTAACAATGAGTCATCGTATGTAATAACAATGAGTCATCGTATGTATTAACAATGAGTCATCGTATGTATTAACAATGAGTCATCGTATGTATTAACAATGAGTCATCGTATGTATTAACAAAGGGTTATCGTATGTAATAACAATGAGTCATCGTATGTATTAATAGGGGGTTATCGTATGTATTAACAATGCGTCATCGTATGTATTAACAATGAGTCATCGTATGTATTAACAATAAGTCATCGTATGTATTAACAATGAGTCATCGTATATATTAAAAAGGGGTCATCGTATGTATTAACAAGGGTTATCGTATGTATTAACAAGGGGCTGCAATATTTTAGATAAATTAGTTCTTATGATGAAAAATAATCTCAAATTCTCTGAGATCTCAAAGATCCAAATTAATAATTCTCAAAAATATTTTTTTTTAACATTTTAATTAAATATTTTTGTTGTTTGATGGCAACCCATCTTTTTTAACCTTGCTTTAATTTCTGGAATGATTGCCATTTAAAATTCAACAAGTTAGATATTATAATAAGTATATGGTTTTTGTTGATTTTTTATTTGTATTGGTATTAAGAGTAGTGAAATGAAATGCTCTCATTTACTACAACTTGCCAAAAGTAAAAAAGGTAAAGCATTTGATAAATAATGTTTTGTTCCAGTCAATATTTGTATAAAAAATAATGTTCAATATTTTAAATAGCCATCAAAAAATACTTAATTTGTAGATGTAAATCCGGTTATGTTCAGTGTATCTTTTTATATATGTATCGCGTGGTCAGTTCACGTCATCTCTTACCAATTCACGATATTGATGACTGTCACTGGTTACTACAACTAGCTATATACACGTAAAATTGAATTAATCCCTTTCGGTCATTTCCTAGAGGAAAAAGCAAGAAATAAAGGAAATATCCGAATAGAAATAGTATATGAAGAGGAAAGTATATGAAGAGGAAAAAGCCGATTCCAATTCAACAACGTTTCCTCAATTGGTTCCAGTTGAAAGATCACCCCCCTACTCAGTCACTTGGCCCAAGAATTGGTATTGAAGGGCAAAATTGACTTAAACAAATGTAATTAATAAGTCATCCGAATAGATTAACCTGGCCGGTCGTTTGAGGAGCTATATCGTATTAATAATATATTGCGGAATCTCGATATTCACCGAAGATGAACTCGGATATGTATTAAATCGTCAGAGTAAGCGATTGTATTGCCTGCTGACATTGTTTACTATTTGAAGATTAACGGTTAAATTATGTTTTTATTTTATATGCAATTTATTTCGTTCCAATGATTAGAAATTGTAAAGAGATATATAGGTATATATAGCTAAAATGCAGGCCAACTATATTTTATAATCGCGCTGTGAGAATACAATGTTTTTTAATCTATTTTACATTATTTACAAATTTATATAAATTTAATTATATTACAAACTTTCCTAAAATACGATTACTTATTTAACACAATATTAAGATCATATTTTTTTTATTGCATGTCTTATTTAAGGTTATTATTGACCAGATTAAAATTCTAAATATGAAATATCAATATAAAGAATGATGCTATACTTTTCGTGGTATAAACTTGTAAAGTTTTAAAATTTAATATAAAGTCATTTAATATAATACATCTAAATTTTTTAATAAATTGCAGTAAATACATATAGTTAAATGTGAAAATTCATTGCCAAATTTGTAGTATTGTCCTGATCAAATTTTTAATTTATTATTTATTTCATTAATATTCTTACATTATTATTGTTATTGTTATTATTATTTTAGTTATTATTTCTAAATCTGTTGACCCGAAATAATGAAAACTAACAAGTGAATAAAAAAGAAGGATAAATAAAAAAGTTATAAAAGTAAGTTACACATTTTTAAAACCTAATTAACATTAAAAAATACAAAGAAAAATACATTATATAGACAAATGGTTTACTAGATGTTAGTTTTTCAAGTGTAAAAAATTTAATATAAAAAAATTACTATACTTTAAAATAAATATTTCGTTGTTCACTCAAACTTTTTTATTTATTTTTGAAAAATGTTGTAATTTATTAATATATATATATATATAAATATACAATATTTTTATATTATATTATTACAATATTTAATATAAGTCGATCAATAAATACATTTTGAACATCACTGAATCTAATCATTCTTTTTCTTTAACTATTTGTGAATAAAACGATAATTTTTTTACTTATAATTGCGGATTTTGCTTTTTCTTATAATTTTCATGAAAACTTTTTATCCTAAATTGAGGTTTTCTATGTACATGTAGCTCTAATAGATCAATTCGATAATTAATAATTTTATAATATACACAACATTTCTATAAAGGTTAATAAATAAAAATCACTAAAAATTAATTTAATTATTTCTGTAAAACAGTATCCGCGAAATTAATACTATCAAATAAAAAATTATCTTTTAAAACCTATCTGACGTTTAGACTATTATCACCAGAAAAGCTGTCTTCCATGAAGTACGTACGACGTTCAGTTTCCAAATTTTGACTATCCCGCCCACCTTGTACGCCTTCGTAATCTTTATGGTTATCCCCATCCTAAACATTGTACGTGGGTACGATATTACAATTTTTATTTCTTTTCTGTAATAATTAATTATTAGCATATTAAATGGGAGAGTAACATGTAAATGGAAGAGTAACATGTAAATGGAAGAGTTACATGTAAATAGAAAAGTAACATGTAAATAATAGAGAAACGTTTAACAAGTTAGACCGACGGTCTTGCTATTAAAACAAAACGTAGACATTAATATATTTATCAATAAGTTACATAAAAATGGATTATGTCATTGGTAATTTGAAGGCTTTATGTCCAATATTCGTAAATTCGCTGACTTCGAAGCTTATAATTAATATGAAGATAACATTTATTACGAATTTAGTCATATTTAATGCGTAGTTATTGTTAAAAAAAATACTGTATATAATAAAATGTAAGCAGGAGATTGGAATTAGTTGACAGCAACATGTTTGCTAAAGTTGCTAAAGTGTATAACGTATACTTTTTATATACACCCCATCCCCCATTCCTCCGCCCGCCTCCCCCTTTATATGGGTGGCCACAAATAAGAGAAAAAAATGTGATTCAATAAAACTACACATTTACACAATTTTTACACAATTTATACTCACAAATATAAACTTGTACAAATTGTTTTAACGATACAAAATCCAATTATCAAAAATTTTAATTAAAAAAAAACAATTTTCAATTAACAATTTAAAACGAAAAATAATTTTTTGGTCCAAATTTTAAAAATTGTACAAATTTTAATACAAATTTCTAAACTAAATCATCGTTCTTTTAACATTTTATTATATCTATTTTAACATTTAACATTATATATATTCTAACATTCATATATTTCGAATAAAATATTTTTGTGATTGAAGTTCCATTAATTAATCACCATAAGCATATAAGTCATCAAGCAGCAAATGGAGCAAGTCATATTTAATAATGCTCTGTGTAGATCACAATTTTCATAAAATAACGCACTATAAATATAAACAGTTACTAAACAATTTTTGTCGAATGAATCGTTAATAATTCCATCTCGATATGTAGATACTGCGTTTTCACCGTACAATCTAATTTGCGTCAACTCGCCCGGCCTATACATCGTTTGAAACCGTAGCAGTGTGTTCCAGCAAAACATCTGGGCAGAGCAAACTAACCTTATAACCAGCGTTACAACGATGAGGAACGGTGGTAACAAAAGATAGAGAGATGGAGATAGAGACTGACTGACTATAGCCAGCTATATAGCCTACCTTTAACCAAAATTGAATTTAAAACCACAGCCTCCTTTATGACATACGGCCTACATAAGACGTCTACGCACGGCCTAATTGAATATGAACTCCGCTATTCAGCGGTAGATTTACTAACACAGCAATAGTGTTCGTTGAGCTTTAACAATATTGAAGAGGACAAGAAGAAGGGAATGAAGCAGAAAAAAGAGGATAATATTAAGCATTATTTATCGTTGACTCCATTCAGTGGACTTAGAAAGATTTTTTCTAGCTATAATAAAGTTTTGGATTTACTAAACATTACATCGAGTATAAGGATAATTTAATGTTATAATTGTTAAACATTATTGATAATATTTTCTTTCAAATTTAGTATAAACATTTAAAATTTAAAATAACTTTTTTGAAATAAAATTTATTAATGTATGAATTTAAAAAGTAAGGGTTGATTTGACCAAATTTTGTATTGTTACATTTAAATTCATTAGGGTGTTTTGATACAATTTTGCCCAATACATCTATCCAATGTTCATAATAACTAAAAGCTTGGTTTAATATATTTTTTTATATAAGCATATACAAGCATATACTTCTTCAACAAAAAAAATTTAGAAAATATATAAATCATCTTATAAAAAATAATATTAAAAATAAATGCCAAAAAAGAACTGACCATTTAATGAATAATATTAATATAAGGACTTCACGTCATGTAGATTTCACTTATGACTTATGACTTATGTACGTATTATTTAAGTATATAGAGGGCATGGCTTTCATTTTTATAAAGGCTTAATATCATTGATGAAGTTTCATATTATTTTTACAGAGTCAATATTATTTTTTGTCGAATCTATTCATGTTTCAATTGTGTTTCTGTGATGTGTTGTCCATGTAGCATTCACTGAAAATACATTATTTTTGACGGAGCAAGTATGCACTTCAACCAGATTTTAATTAATTACAAATTTTCTCTTCTCTGGGCAGCTAGGTTACAGTAGTTTTGAGAAAAATTGAAGTCAAATAAGAAAATATTTCTCCCCACGACACTGAATCTATGTCTGCAATCAATGCTCAGTCTTAAATATACTCGCTGACTTGGTTATAAGAAGTGGCCCGCCTTCAAAAACCTCCTTGAATTACCTCCAGAAAGACGGAGACTGAGTATACATGGCACTTTCGAGTTGAATTATAAATTCAAAAATCATCTCAAACTTTGTTCTAGGTAAACAACTTACATGTCGACATCACCTCCGTCCCCACCTGTATTCCCGATTTAATGCTAAACGGTGACGAAGTTTCGCAAGTTTATATACACTGAACCAAAGAAACTTATGTAACAACATAGTGAGAGAATGGAACCGAAGGAGGGATGAGAGAGAGTAAGAATAAGAAAGAAAGTTAGGGATTATCAAATAATAAAAACTTTCATCAATATTTTTGAAAGAAAAAAAGCATGTAATTATGTTTAAATTGTTTTAGTTCTCTGAATTTTTTTGAAAATTAATATTTTAATTACATTTATAAATTTAACTCACCTATTTCCTGAAATAATCATGATATACTAAGTATATTTTTATTTTATAATGCAAAAACATTTGGGTAAATAATAAAGTTTGAGTTAAATGTTAACCATCTTTCGCCCTGGGGAACTTTTCTAACTTTTTTCTCTCAAAATAATTAGTTTTTTGCTAATTTAAAAAGGCTGCAATCAGTAGCTAAATTCCCTAGAAATGGAAACCCCATAATGTAACAGAATGACTAAAGAAGGATAATGGCATTTTAAAAGACATTGGTTAAGCACATGGCTAAATATTTGTTTATATACAAATAAACAAAATAATACAGAACAAATACAAAATGTTACAGTTTATTTATGCCCTCAGATCCTATGACTCCCTGTTTACTTCACTTATAATTCACCATACATTGTTCAATAACATGATATGAACTTACAAATGTTTTACAAATGTAAAGTTGGTGTCCACATTGTATAGCTACAATAAATTTGACATGACAATTTCAACGTTGAATTTATTTTGGTAATAGGTTGCTAAGGTAACGAAATAATCATATAAATGCAAATATATATATTCTTAATAATCAATGAAACACATTTAGATAACTAATAATAATATTAGTTATGTAATAGGGCTATTAGGCTATAGACATTTTTGTAATTAGTTCGTTGCTATAGTAATATGCATCATATAGTTGTAGCAACCAGTATTTATTTTCAAATATACTTTAAAATACACATTTAAAAAGACATTTGTAGTGTAAATCATGCTAAAATTGTCGGTCATTATAGTGCATTTAACGAAGTTAGCAATTTTCTAATGGTTGTTACCTGTATTCTCATAGACTATTTAATTATGTTTAAAGTATTCATATTTATAGATCTCAATATATTATAGATGTATAGTTTAATATTTTTAATTTTAGATTTTAAATTCAATATTGTTAATTTTGTTTATTACTATATTTTAAAAAAAATTGTAGGTTTTTATTAATATATTATAAATATACTTTAACCAAAATTATATTTTGAGCAAAAGATATAATTAGAAATTGGTAGGTTATAGCATTCTATATTTGAGTATTTTATACTTATAGTTTACTTAGCCTAATAATTGATAGTAATGACATTTTCCAAACATTTGCATATTTTACATTGCATGATTTTGTTAAAATAAAATACAATAACACATTTAAAATTAAATATACCTTAAAATACTAACCGAATTTTTTACTCATACTTTTTTGGTAGTTAGCAGTCTTTATTCACATACCGATAACTCTTTTCATTCAGGACTACCCTGAATTAGCTTAGTTGCTTCACTCGAAAAATATATTCGTTCACGAATATTAATTTAATTTTCCTAATTGAAACGCTTACAAATATTAGATGTCTACGAAATATGTAAGAGCCATTTAACAAAATAATGCTTTAACAGATGTATCTTGTTCATATACCAACATGCAGAACTCAATTATTGATTCTTATTTTTGGAAATATTTAGAAATTCTGTCTATAACTTTAGTGTTACTAAAAGTTTATAATAATTCACAACATGTGATTTGTACAATTCTGTTTTGAAAGATAAAACATAGAGATAGTAAGAAAACTTAACTTACCCACTAGCATAAACGTTCACACTCATCGGCTTGTTCTGTGGCACGGTTACGAAAGGTGTGTTGTACGATGTATCGAAAACGTGTTTGGTCGGACTGGTGTAGGTCGCCTGACTGTAGCGGCGATTGATGGAGTCGTTATTGGTACCCCACCCTGGGGTACTTCTCGCCCCCCTTCCTCCACCAGCCCCTCCACCGCTGCCTGCACCTCCCATCCGCACAGAGCTGCTGAACCTACCCGAACGAGGCATGGGTGACGTTCCGTGGTTCGACTGGTTCCATAGTTGCTGTTGACAAGACTAGGATATATAACTGTTGCACATTTGAAGTATATTTATAGCTGTTAACTTAATTTGTTACTGTTCTTTAATTGCAAGTAGTATCTCACTTTGTAATTTTTTTTAATAATTATAAAAACACAATAATTTGAATAAATAGCTGTTGAAATCGTACTATCGTACTAAATAAAGCTTATAATATTTACACGTAACATGTAAAATGATAATTTTCGAATATTGTAAGCGACATTAATATAGTATAGTCTATGATATATTTAAAATTAAAATATGTTATAGTCTACATATGTATATATTTAATGTTTTAATTTGAGCGATATTTATTATTCAAATTGACGTTAATAGCTAGTTTAGATGTTCTATTAATTAATTTATAGTAAATATGTAATTTAAAGAATATTTGTATTTAAAAAATAAATACCGTATTCACTCTATTAGAAGCCTACTCTCTATTAATAGGCTACTCTCCAATAAAAGCCCACCCCTCTAAGTAAAAAATAAATAGAAGCCCTAGGCTTCTAATAGAGTGAATACGGTAATCCTTTTAAGGTCACATATTGTATATGTTTTATCAATTATAAATAATTCAAATTCTTACAAAAACACAATTTTAATACAATTTTATTATATGTACTAACATTTGTTAACTAAACAGATAACTTGATTAATATAAAACTATAACATTATAAACATAAATACAATATATAAATAGGTTATTAAATGGTAAAAACTAATTAAAATGTTTAATAAATATACATCGAATGACCTTTGTTGATCATAATAATTGTTGTTTACTAGTATTATTATTATTTTGGTTCAATTATGGTAATTATACACATGTTAGCATTATACGCTTCTAAAATAAACTACATAAGTATAAGTTAATTAAAGCGGATGTTTTCTCCTTAATATGAAGTTAAAATATTTATAAAGCAACTAATGTACTACAAATACTATAAGAGCGATTGGACAAGTCAACAACAGATCATATATAACCAAAAGTGAAAACGGCAACGCCGAGAATCGTGAGTATAAAATGTATTATGGCTATAAATTATCGATTAAACGTTTTAACTAAACCACTATCAGAAACTAAAAATAAGTTACATGTGCAGACTGTTCTCGTTATTTTGATAGCAGTAACAATACTATTAAAATATAATGCGATCATGATTTGTCTAGTTTGACAGTATTAAATATTTAAACAGCAATGATGATGTGTGTTAATTAAAAAACTTAATGATGATGAATAATAATTTACATGATTATTTCCTGCAACCGCATAGTTATGGCCACCTCCTATAGGCTGATTTCTATTGGAAGGTGTCATGGATATACTGGATCGTGACTGCCGATAGGGTGTTTGGTGGGAAGCGGCAGTCTGAGGGTGCCACGATGTTTTTTGTGGCGAGTTCCAGTTGTTGAATGATTGTCGAGGCACTATATGTGAAGAGAAATATTTAAAAATAACATTTAAAAATAATTTATCTTTCTTTAAATGAAATGTACAATTTAAACCATTTTTTTCAAATTTGCAAAATTAATTTTTACATTATAAGATATTGTAAACATAAACTTTAAACAGAATATTATTCCACGAAAGAACAATTTTGATAAGTACATTTTTATAATTAGTTATATAAAGAATTCGCTTATTATATTCTTAAAAGTAGTTTTATAGACTATAATTATTTAATAATAATCTAAAAATAGTAGTATGGAAGATGTCTTTCTACGTCAATCCCCTGCTCCCCTAAAATAAAATTGAAACACCTCCCGAAACCGAAACAATCTCCCCCGAAACCGAAAAACCCTCTCATTTGAGAAAAAGGATTTTGAATTTTCGCACCAAAAAAATTCGAACTTTTTTCAGCCAATCAGAATCGAGTATTACTTTTGTGTTACTATTGCTTCCTTTTGGCCTATTTAAACAATGTCAGGGTCTTTCCAATTAATTCAAGGTTACAGAGTTCAATTTTGCTAATTAGAAATTGATCAGAGGTACCCTGTTAGTAGTAATCGATCATTCAAGTGCAATTATAGATTTTTCCTAATACGATGCATGGTGGCCATGCAATGTCAGATAAATGTATCACATCTTTCATAAATTGACAGACAAAACATTCATTAAATTGATCTTTCACAAATTTTTCAAGATATATATTTAAGACGTAATATTAAAATGTGAACATTTAAATATGAAAGTTGACCAATAAAATAATAAAAACGTATGACGTCAATAAGAGTCGATTGCAAAAGAGAGATTGACTCACTATTGGTAGTAACTCGATGTTAATTAAATGCTTATCGTTACAATGAATATCATCGTGTCAGTATCGTTATAATCGATTAGGTTAGGTTAGTATTAAGAATTTAAAAAATAATTCAAAACCATTTATATTACATTGGAAACCAAACTAACGAAGCTAATGAAATGGGTGGTAAACTGACACAGCTAATGAAATGAGTGGTAAACTGATCGACACAGCTATAAATGAAAAGAGTGGTAAACTGACGCAGCTAATGAAAAGAGTTGTACACTCAACTATGTTTTCTTAAATAGGATCCCGATCTGCTGTTTTACTAGAACACCTTTAAATTGATATTATTTTACAATAATGTGACGTGTACTAACTTTTAAGTTAAAACTCTTATATAGCTATTCATTACATATTTTATGAAATATATAGTCACTATAATATGGTTAAATAAATTATTATTTATTATTCTACTATATTGTATTTTCGGCATTAAATATATTTCAGGATGCATTTTTATTCAATTAATTTGATTAGTCTTTAATATATTATGTCAGATATTTCTGAAACTATCCATGTTATAAAATATAAGCGATGTTATGAAAAATGACTATTATAAGATAAATGGAAAATTGAATATTTTAATCATTAATAATCTAATATGTAGGTGATACAAAATGATTTATTTTGAAAGTGACACATTCTAAAGGTTGCAAAATTAACATGGTTTTTGGAACAACTCTATAAAAATTTCCTTTGAAAATAGCAGCACCATACCCTTAGTCCATACCCTTAGTCCCATCGTCATTGATATATGTTCTCACATAAAGCGAAATAATTGTTTAACACTTCTGCCGAACATTTCGACCTTACATGACATTGATCCCTTTTGTGGAGCACTATTCTGAAACAACTGTTTGCGTTCTTTAACAGATTTCTGTGTGAAGGTGTAGTCAACTCCATCATCCTGATCGTCGTGGTCATTCCCATATGCAGAAGAGGTCGTGGTGAAGTTGAGCGATTGGGTCATGACTGGAGCGATCTAGAAATGGTCGTTGGCGTGTAAGGCTAATCATTATTTAAATATGAAATAGTTAGTTAATAGTTATATTAATAGTTAGTTTATTTTATTTTTTTAGAAATATTATTTGACGTATACATTTTTCCAGTAAATATATTTTTTAATTTTTAATGGCATAGCCCGTTATTGATTATGTAATTATTTTTTAGTGTAATGACAATAATTTAACATGATAAATTTGTATTTTTTAGTAAATTTGCTAAATTTAGTAAATTTATTGTCTAAAGAATTTATTTGTTTTATTTAATTATATTTCAGATATTATATTTGTAGATCATTACCTGTCATATAAGCACATTTTTAGTGAGATTTTGTAAAAAATAATATTATATCGATAATTAAAACCATGTTTGTAAATTCTTATTTTTTATCATATTATAATTTTTTTAAATTGGAGAAATAATCTTAAGAAAATATATGCATTTAACATTTTCACGGATATACTACGTATATATTACTGCACTTTATCTAGGTATTAAAATAAACATAAACATTAATGTTAAATGTTTTAATCAATATACTGCCTTTTTCATCGCCTAAAATACGCACTCTTTCTTGACTGATTCTTCGATAAGTGTTGTATCCGTTAGTGTTGATTGGTGCTAACCAATCAGAAGTGAGAACAGATTGTGTGGATCCCCAGGGATTAGGACTGGTTGTATCGGGAGGATGGGGGTAATAGTTATCAGTGTGGAGAGGATCTTGTCGTTGGAAGCCTTTCGAGTGACCGGATCTGCACATATTTTAAAGTTGACTACAGTAAGGTCTTTTTAAAATGATTGTGAACATGCATGGGACACCGATATAAGTAGCCTACCTTACAGTTCAGATATTACTCTGGTCTACATAATGTTGAAATGACATACCATCGAATGTGCATATAATGCAGAAATAACATCACATCGAATGTGTATAACGTCGAAATAACAAAACATCGAAAGTGCATAAGGTTGAAATAAAATAATAACAAAAATGCATAACGTTAAAATAAGATTTTTCGATTGTGCATAACGTTAAAATAAAATAAATTCAGAGTGTGCATATCGTTAAAATTTAAAAAATTCGGAGTGTGCATAACGTTAAAATAAGAATTTTATCAATAATGATGAAAATCAATTCAAATCTACACATAAATCTAGGCAAAATCTAGCCAAATCTAGCGACAAACTATAACAGCATGGAATTTAGATGACATAATACTTGCATAACATTACATTTTTATGAAAAAATGTATAACATAAATCTATAATATCCAGGAATTTGATTAACAACGGATCGGCAATATGTATTAGCCACAATGTGTATTTTGATTATACTTTCATGTTGATCCTATTTACCTTTATTTTGATTTTAATGTTCAGGTTCAATGCTATGCAAGTTTGGCACACTTGTTTTCGATGTTTCAAAAATTTGACGTTATGACAAAAACTGTCATTATGATATCATAATTATTGGATAAAATGTAATTTACAACGATCTAAATTACAACATTACGCAGAATCCTCATTCGCAATGATAATAAATGGAAAGGGGATAATTACTTTGGAGGGTGGAGGTAAATAATTTTATCCCCCTCATAATTCATATTTATTTTATTGAAATCATTTTGCATTTAAACAATGTAAAAAATAATAACAAGATTTTTCGTAACCTTTTCACTAATAATTATGATTAATTAATTATAGTGATCTATTACTCTTTACTTTATTTTACCATTCTTTAATCGATTTAAGTGATGTCATTTACATATTTGACTAAAATGGTTACATTTTGTGAACTTTTATTAAAAATATTTAATTTAATTATTTAACAAAGTTTTTGAAATCTATTCTTGATTGACAATATAATTAAAATTGAAACTGGGATATACTCGAAGTAAGAACATGTAAAAGTCGACAAATTCAGACGAATTAAATAGAATCGATTTATCTTAAACATACTGTAATAAATAAAAGTTAAACAAATAAACTATTTCTAAAAATGTATCAATAATTATATATAATTAATCTTAACTACTTGTACATCGTTTTTAATCAGTTAAACCTGACAATTAATTAATATTAAAATATGATGAAGTTCACTTCAGATACCTGCGCAACAGTAATATCAGCTGAGAAGGAGCAATTCGAACGAGATCTTGGGCTTCCCTGTGCAATAAGTTACTTGTGTCGTAATTATCGATCCGTAATATTACGTCACCGCGATGAAGAACTCCTTCTGCTGGACTGCCCGAAAATACCTGGAGTATCAAAAGTTTTGTTTATTTACGTCATATAAATTATATTTTATTTGTCATCTATATAAGTGTATGTGTTTAATGTCGTAAAAATTTTGAGCAAAAAAAAACTGTGAATGTAAATTTGAAAAATAACGCGAAATGGTGCATAACCAATTTTAGCATATGTGTCGCGTTATATAAAAATTTTTAGATTTAAACAAAAATGTAATATATAAATTAAGCTGCAATGATTGTTGTCGCATAATAATTGAACACTTTTTCTTGTTTAAATTTAATTAATGATACGTTATAAACTTTTCACCAATTTAAATAATTAAAACTTTCTTCAAATAATGTTAAATAGAATTTTATTATGTTATATATTATGTTACATATAAGATATATGTATATTATCATTATTTTATTAAAAAATATAAGATTACAATTACATTTCATTACATATTAATAAAAATTAAAATAATTTATGAAATAAAGAAATAGGAAATAATTTTATAAATAAATATATTCTATCAAATAAAATTTATGAAATACTGATGATAAAATCAAACTTTCAAATAAATTAATTTAATAATTTTAGCATATAACAATAATTTGAAATAACTAATATATTGTACATATCAAACATACTCGTACAAATTGTATTTTTAAAATAAATTAATATTTATTATTTCGCCAACAATGATAATATGATACTATAAGGATATTTGTGAAATATGTTTCACTACATTAAAATATATTTTAAAAATTCAACTGCTTCGTATTAAGTATTTTTGAATATATGCTTATAAGAATGCTTATAAAAACTTAAACATTCTTCATTTAATAAAAACCTATTTTAATTATAAAACGCTAAATTACAATTTAAAACTGTTATCCGATGTTGTTAAATATTGTGAATATTGAGAATATTGTTAAAATTTGTCATTTGTTTTTTAATCGACGAAATTTAACTATTTCATAAATATATATATTTTTTTAATGTGTAGTATTGGTGCTTACATTTTTACGACATAAAAAACGCGCCTTTAATTATATAATGTATTATCTTTGTCATTTAAATATTAATTTCGTTTTATTTCATTCAAAGTATGATAAACATGATAAATAAGAACAAGTAATGGTCACTGTGAGGAATGCAAAAGGAAAACCACAATAAAATTTCAAATTTATTACAATAAATACAAAATATCCAAGCTTTCACCTTTCATCAAGAAGGCATAATCGTGTTGTGAAAATTACAAAAAATTTGTAATAAATTATTATTAATTTAAATATAATATGCGAAAAATCATCAGCCAATCATAGGTTGACAGGGCCTATACATAAAAACACATCTCAACCATAAATATAATTGTTTATCTATATTAATGTTTGTCTTATTATTGTACTAATTATAACTCTATGATCTCAACAATCTAATTACAAGCAAATACCAGACAGATACAAAAATCAAAATCGATAAAATCTAGACATACAAAGCAGCTAGTTACCATAAAATTACAGACATGTAAATTACAAATGAATACATAATAATAATGGATTTTGTAGTTTTTCTTTTGCATGATGAACATGTTTTGTATATTTATCTACAAATTTGAATTTTTCTTCAAAATAAACAAATAATAATTTAAACATAATATAAATGAATCTTCAAAATTCGATGGATCCAGTACAATTAGAAATTGTTTACTTAGTATTTATATTGATTTATTACTAGTCAATTTTTTATTTTTTTATTATTATTATAAATATTGACAACTTTATTGCTTAATAATTCGTGGTTTACACTATAAAATAAGTGGACCTACGAATTAAAACGTATATTTAAAACTTATTTAATATCTTACCCAGATCTTAAAAGTCTTCACAAGTTTACCTATTTTATTTCATTTATACGATTTCTTGTTAAACTCTTAATAAAAAACGGCCACCATAATCTTACTCCCATACATGGGCTTCTATAAAGTTGTTTTTTAAAGCACGTAATTTAATTTGTATTGTATATTATGCCTTGTAGCGCCGAATGTGTAACGACACCTAGTGATAATAAACCACCATTAATAATATCGTTCAAAGGTTTTCGTCATTCCGTTATCATCTAAATTCAAATATGCGGAGAATGAAAATGGATTAATATTGAGTCCTCTGAATGAAAAGTTTATACTACAATTTAAAATAAATCCAAACATGTTGAATTAACAAGGTCTCTCACACCAACTCAAGTAACGTACAAAAAATCTTGAACCGCAAGAAATATGGACTGTTCGAAAAAGAAGCATTGCCAAGTCACAAAAAAATTTACTTTAGGTGTTTATTAGTCATATTGTCACATCTACGCAATCCATACTAATTATCATGTTTCGATAGTCATTCCCTGACTTCCCAAAAACAAATCATTAGTCTCTAATCAAGTATGGTTGAGATTGAATAGTGTTTCCAACGATTTAGTGTATTTTTAGTTGTTTTGTATTTGTTATTTGTTTAACAAAAATTGACTATAATTATGTAATCAATTATTTTTTTAAATTTGTATAAAAAATTCTTTTAAAATAAGGACGAAGTGATATATAAAAAATATGAATGTTCGACTGAAAATTAAACAAATGTAAAAATATATATCATGGTTGAATAAGCTGGTTTCATTAATTATGTCAATATTCTAATATACTTAACTATCTTAAAATCTTGTGAACTATAATTAATAATGCTATTCAATTTTAACTAGCCATACATTTTTGTATTTTTCAGGAGAACGATTTTGTCTATTTTTGCAATTTAGTGATACCTTTATTGATTTATATTGTATATTATTTAGATCTGTATTTAAATTATTTAAAAAATATATATATTTATTTTTTACTTTTTTTTAAAGTAATGAAAGGCAGCTATATCATATCAGTTTAGCATATAAACGTCGAATATTATATTACGAGAAAATTATAAATGTGCAATATTTAAACAATTTTACAAAATTGTGTAGTCTGAAATAATTAGAGCAATTATAATAATATCAGCGAATACGATTGTAAAACAAATTTTATTAAATAAATGTTAAAAATAAATATGTAAAATGTTGATGGTGAAATAAAATACTCTTTCAAAAATATATTCAAAAATATTAACGTTTAGTATAGGTAAACAAAAATGTTTTCAAAATATAATTTCATATAAAAATCAAATTGTGATTTCGGACTACAGTGAGTTTTATTTTGTAAGGTATAAAATAAACTAATAATAAATATTAATAGACAACATCACTTTGTTTTCATAAGTATGAAACTAATTTGATCATTTGCTAATGTCAATTCCATAACGATAAACACACCTCTTTGGAATTATTAGGTGTACATGTATGTGTATAGTTAGCGTTATATTAATCATTTCGTGCTATAAATATCGAAACTAGGTATAACCAACTTTCAAAATCCACAAAAAATCAGAAATCTGGTACATTATAGGATATACTTATTAGTGCTTAAACGCGGTTTTACACATGCATAAAAAGCTTTGAAGCATGTACATGGATTTTATTTTTAGATTCAAGAAAACAAGGATATCTACTGTGGCAACGGCACACACACAAACATATTTTGCGCAAACACACCTCATTGGAATCGGCTAAACAAATTGTTCGTCTGTATAATAACTTTCTCACATATCTACACATCCATATGTCGTTCTGTTTTCGGTTATGTTGCATACAAATATTTCCTAATAGGATTTAACTAAATTATGAAGAAAATTTAAATAAAAAGAAAGCCCTAGGTTTAACATTTGTTGCTTTATTTAACCATATGCTTTACGTAAAGTGGTGGCAATTTTTATTCATGTATAAATGTATATTCCAATATGTTTCATATAGCATATACATTTATCATATAGAAATGTAAAGATTTACTTGAAATGTTGGTTGCATAGGGCAATATGGTTACCGTAATATTTGGTCTTAATTTAAGGTCTTAGAATCACAAAAAAAGGGTATTCTATTCGTTATACTTATTCAAATAAAGGTCGAATGATTGTCGGAAATTGTCAGATAATTTGTTAAATATAAAAATAATAATTATTGCCTGTTATTTTTATACAATATAAAGTTTTATACAAATTTTAAGCAATACAACTTTTATCAAATTCATTGTTATAAAATTTATGTTTTCCAGATACCAAAATATATGTCAATTTAGGTATTCTGCGCTTCAAAATTAAATCTCATTATTTCCTATAATGTAAGTATAGCAATATTCATACTATTAAACCAATATTATTATAATTTTGTTAAAATAAACGTTAATTAAATATATTAATTACAATTAACGAATTGTACAATAGTATTCAATGTTAAAGCCACCTTAATTACAAAATATTATGATTGGGGGAGAGTTAGATTTATCATATATATCATTTTATCACATATTTTTAACATTTTATGAGATTGATATATTTTTACTGCTCGAAAACTCTTATAGATATGATCATGTGCTTTTATCTAAATAATAAAAGTTGTATAAAGCTGTTCAACGACCCTTAAACATTATCACGGAAACATATTTTAATAAAAGATTTAAAAGTGTAGTTATTTACAAGACGTTATATTTAATATGTTTTCAATTAAATATTTATTTGACCGTTATTAGAAATATAGTTTGTTTTTTTGGCTCTAAGTAAATCAGAGCATTACATTGCGTTGTCAAAATTTCCCATAAAACACCATTCT
This sequence comes from Coelogynopora nodosa, assembly GCA_034780555.1. NCBI lineage: Eukaryota > Metazoa > Platyhelminthes > Proseriata > Coelogynoporidae > Coelogynopora > Coelogynopora nodosa. Next base: position 34,997 of record JAUZND010056665.1, read on the forward strand.
TCGATCGGTATATATACATAAATGTTTTGAACAGTATTAATAAATTGTTATAATAGTAAAGAAACAAATAGTTTAGTAAAACAATTACTACATGTATTTTTCATAACTGACCTCTTTACCATACATATAGTATACATGTAGTATCAATTTTACAATCTTACATATAGCAGCTACCCGAATATTGATGATTATATATAGGCTACTGTACATAACGCGTTCTTGCTTTGAGAGGGTTATTATTAGATAAATATAGCTACATAATATATTATAGTGTGTGATTGATGGAAGGCAACAGAAAATATATCTGAAATGTTGAATAAGTGTTGTGAATCTAAAAAGTCATACTCTATCTTGGTGTAACTCTAAATATTACGCGCATGTTTGAGACTTTGTATTGAGTGATATTAAATATAAATGACAACAACCGTAATAAATATCACACAAATGACACAAATTATACAAATTATAGAAATAACAAATTTAGGGCAAAAGCATGTTTAAAATTGTTATATTAACCGCAAATATAAAATAGATGCAATTAAAATAATGAACTGAAAGATTTGAATAAATATGATTAACGTTCAACTTTTTAATAAGTCAATATTTAGTTAATAATTCTTTATAATAGCATATTTATTGTAAATGTCATAATGTTAAACATCTTAAAAAAACTTAGATTTTAGAATGAATAATATCATAATTTATTGGTAAGTGTGTGCTTATATTCTTCGTTAACTATAATGAATACAACAAGGAATACCTATTTTACCATTAATATATGTAGTGTAAGTTAATATAACAAATTTCGTTTTAAAAATAGTTATATTCGGCAATATTATCAACTATATTTTGTTAATTATTAGTATGGATTTATATTCTCCATTTTTCAAATTAAATATTTATAAAATTTTATAAATATAATACTAATGTATAATTTTATTCGACTATTTATATATATATTTAACATGTAATTTATTATAGCATTTTTGTAGTTGAATTGATTTTTAAAACTTAAATTAGGGCTACTTTTATCTAATACTTTTTAAAGTCAATAAAACATTAATCGACCATTATTTTAGAAAAACACAGAGAAGTTAAATTTATTCATAATTAATTATAGATCAATTATTGGTTCATCTAAAATATTTTAGGAAAATAACATTCACATGCAGGATAACGACCAAGGGAAACTAAATTATAACATTTTGACTAAAATTTATTTTCCTTCACGAGTATCGAGTTAAACACTATATATAGTTATTCTTACCCTTTGAACAGTGAGAGGAAAGCCAATATCAGAGCCTCCCTGCATTCGAAAACCCCATGGCCGACTCAGACTATCCCGACTGAGTTTAAGGGTGATCTCTTGGCCCGCTATTCCCCGCATCCTGAACCGCTACTCGAGTTCAGCTCCCGACATAAAGGGTCGATATTATTCGCACCATGCGCCACTTTACACACCGTGTGCTGTTGTACACGATGCAAAACGTTACCAATATTGCTTATGAAAATATGACTGGCCTGACCGGTTAGGGGTATTGCCTGAAGACTTTGACTTACACGATCTATAAATTTCTGGTTAGCACAATCGAATTCTTCCACGGACAGAATGACAAAATGAACGCCAAAAAATCTTGATCGTTGTCAGACTGTGCGACGTCGATTTGGGATAAACATTCATCTCCCTCTTCGTCGTTACTCTATCTCTTCGCCTTTGGTTGTGTTGGTGTGTTTCCATGTATTTGGCTCGAATTGGAAGTCATGGTCGGTAGTAGACCGGGGCGATGAACACGAATGTACTGACGCTTAATGGAATATACTGTGTCAACAGTATATCAGGGTCGTGCTTCCCTTCACACTGATTCCTTCGGACTATTTGCTACTGTCTATACTGTCTATTCAGTCGCACATGCGCACATACATTTTTTTATGCCAGTCAGGAAATTGCAAAAGTGAAAATCGAATTTACCTCGTCATTAGATTTTGTACATCGGTTAACATTATCAGGAAAACTTTCTCTTCCCAGTAAAGCACACCGGTATAGTACTTTCAATACCAGATAAAAAGTGTGTTCATATTATCCAAAAACCTGCCGCCCATCTAATATTGTAGAGATTAGTTGGTTAAAGGATTCAATAATGAATGTCTGACTTACATTCTCGTCCAAAGTATTCAGCCAAACTGCGCGGTTTAAATACGATACAACATAGATATGCCCACAAATTGCCCTAGGTTTGCTTCATGTCAACTGAACAGCCTAACTATTTTCAATAAGAATAAATACCGTATTTGCTCTAATTACAGCCCATCTCTAATAACCGCCGGGTGTAAACGAGTTAAAAGGATATAACCGCCGGGTCTCTAATAACCACCGGGGTAAAAATAGTAAAAATGTAATAACCCGGGGCGCTTAATAGAGCAAATATTAACTCATTTGTATAGCTGTTATCAACTCATTTTCATGCGTTTACCTATTATTATTTAGATATGGTACTACAATTTATTGATGCCTATTGATATACCTACCTACCTACCTATCTTTTTTATTACACAATAATAGGTAATTGTTTATAATACCTTTTGATTCAATGTTTTTCATGTATACCTATGTCAAATTTTAATGTAGGTATAAAATAAGCGCCGGGTCTCTAATAACCGCCGGGTCTCTAATTACCGCCGGGGTAAAAATAGTAAAAATGTAATAACCGCCGGGGGCGCTTAATAGAGCAAATACGGTAGATATTGATTTGTCAAATTAAGATGTTTAGTAATGTATTGGGATTTTAAAAGGTTTAATTAAAGGTATATAAAGGTATTATTTCTCTTGTCGTGTGCCCAGCTTTCGTCCGAATAACAAATATAAAAGTAATGTTAAATAGACATACAGAATACATAAATACTGAACTCAATAGTTATTGGTTCCATATGTATTAGCTGTTAAATTATCCGAAAAAATATTTGATTTAATATATCAAAAACTATTGATCCATATAATCTTTATGAACTATACATAATAATGATATTTGTAATAAGCTACATGCAGCTAAGTATGATAAAAGTTTGTCTAATCAGATTAAATAACTTTGATGATTGTAGAAAAGTGTACATTTTTCTTGGAACAATAGGCAATTTATTGCATGACAAAAATTTACGTCCACATTTGTACAATTTACCTTAAAATAGCAATGCACATAATAACAACACCTACTAACAACACCTAATAACCACAACCTAATAACCTGATTCAACGAACCATTCAATGAGTAAAATAATAGAGAAAAAGCAATAAATAATTATTATTTAAGAATGATATAAATGTGTTGTATTTCTCAAGAAAACCTTTTAAACAGACAAATATTACATTATGAAAAAGGTGTTAAATCTGAAAGCTTATACCTTCTGAGATAACTATAGATACTTTGTAATAAATAAAAAACAGTTTAATATTAACCAAGTCATAAAGCGTAAAATAGTCAGCAGTATAATTTACATGTAGTCTACATTTAATATTAAATTAAAAGAAGTTATTATTTATTCTTTTACATTTAACAGTTATATTTAATTATTATATTTGTAATTGACATAAATGCAAACGTTTTGTAAATTATATTTGTTTTTTGAAATTCCTAGTTGGCTATTTAAAAATATATATTACAACTATATTTTTAATATTAAAAAAAAAAAAACTATCATTAAACTACACACAAGAAATATATATTTCTAACCATTTATTTTAATTTGAATTACCTTTGACGCATAATATATATTTTAAATTCGAAAAGACAAACTGTAAGAATTTATAAAATTTTAATTATTTTTTGCAGTTTACATATTTATTTAATCTCACTATATAATCATATTGTGCGTTACAGTACTGTATATGAATAACTGACGTTCAAGATCATTATAATTACATAAAATCTCTGACCTGTCCATGGTCAAAAAAACCTGTTTGTGGTTTTAAAAAATAAAATCACTCAATTAACTAAAGTTTAAATAATATTTTGCTTTATTATATATTTTAATAAAAATATTAATTAATATATCTCAAATTTAAATATATTAATATTTTTAGTTTTTCAACTATTAAATTAAATGTAAACCTAATATGGGAATAACATAATAGAGGTCCATTTCTAAACTTCTATTCAGTTTGAGCTTTTTCAACTTTAAACATCTGGGGTAAGGGCCAAGTTTGACCGCTTCACTTTTATATAATTTTAAGACGAAAATGCTGCGTTTTAAAGTGGACAGTAAAAAAACTTTTATAATATATAATTATTTGATATGAGACGTATATTAGCATATAAAATATTATATATAGCAAAACGCACTTGTTTTGAAAATACATCGTTTTATTTGACTGATAAAACTATTGATACCATTTATTTTGATATGAATGTTATTTTCTAACATACACATATAGTTAATCAAATTTAACAACTACAAAACCTCCAAGATATGTTATATTTTAATAGTTAAAATAATATGGTTTAGTGAGAATGAATCCCCTCCTTAATTAGATAGTGTTAAATGCATAATTTACAATTGATTAATTTCTAAAGTAACAGTTTTATACGCGTATTCCTTTTTTTCTACTAAACATTTATACAATGTCTTCAACTGAACATTATTATTTCATAATCAATTATTTTAAATTTCGAAGTCACGAGGTCCATAAAATTTATATTTTATCATAATTATTTAATTTGATAATAAAAATATATACATAAAACAAGTTTAGTCTTTAGTCATCTAAAATATAAATAATATATTACAAAAAAATGTTTTTTTAATAAACACTACTGCACAATTTTGTAATATATGTATTAAAAATGTAACCAGTGAATTATAAATAAAATACATATAAGTAGAATTCAACAATATTTAATACGTCGTTGAATATTAACTATCTTTCAAATTAAAAATGTGTAAAATAATAATTATTAAAAGTATCATAGAATACGTCTGTTATTCAACCAGTTTGATATAAATATATTACAATAATATTTTAATGATATCACTTACAGAATTAATAACCGATATCATGCATTATATATTATGGCATCGCATCGTATCGTATCGTTTTGTTTTGTATTGTATCTTATCTTATCTGAACTTCTTAACACAACGTATAGTACAGTTTCAAATATGGTTAATACTAATTCTTTAATATTGTAAGATTGTATTAATTGTATAAGATAATAAGATTGTAGTATTAAGATTGTACTGCGATATTATCAAATTTAAAGTTTCATCGTTGGCTTTCAAATATACATACACAAAAATATGAACGACTAATGAAAAGGTTTTAAATTGTATATGCTTGGAATATGTTTGAAAGAAACAATTGTTACTTTTACATTTAAAATCATTTTAAAAAAATGTATTTCTAATAATAAGTTGATATAAATATTCTTTTTTATGAAATTAAATGAATAATTTATAATGTGCAAAATGAAATAAAAAAATATTGTTATAAAAATTAATGAAATATTAGTTAATTTTTATTAGTTAATTAAATAATTATTTATATTTCAATTTTACTTCTCATATGATAATTGTATTTTAAAGCGGGAAATTGTTATATAATTATTTTAAAATGAATTATTACACGTTATGTTAATGTAAATATATAATTCTTCATTAAATATGTCAATAGGAAAGTAGGAAATTAATATAAAGTTTAATAAACAATTTCTCTAATAAAAATAAGTAACCCGTATGTATCATGTATCATTTTCATGTCAGATGATTATCATTATCATTATCATAATCGGATAAACCTAAGAAAAGTATGTAAACATTCACGTAAAGATATTATTTTATTCATTATGAAGACTTAGAAGAAATTCGATTTAAAATAAATTGAAATTATTATTATGAATGTCTACCTTTTTTTGTATTCGACAAAATGCTGTATTGACATTGTAAATCAAGTTTTATAATATTGTCTAATATTTAAACAAATAGATTACACCTGCCTATCTAGTTTTATAGAGTAGTTTAAATATCTATGCTACACATGGTATTTCAGGGGCGGATCTAGCTCAAAATTTGACCGTCTTCCGAAATTGGTTATTCGAGCGCCGAAGGCGCGAGGCGCAGGCGGGGGTGGTCTGTGGGGGGAAGCCCCCCAGCGGGGTAAGGGGCGGAGCCCCTGGTCAGGGGATAGGGGGGCGGAGCTTCCCGATTTTTTTTCGGTATAATAGTTCGATTTAAGCATCTCTTGGATGGTGTAAATACTATAAATTAGTGCCATTAT
>JAUZND010056666.1:0-18718 GCA_034780555.1 Coelogynopora nodosa
TTAATAGCAAATTCGAATGTAACGAACTTTTGACTTTCATCTTTTAATTTTTTTTAAAATGAACTTTATTTCTTTTTAGATCCCTATCACTCAGTTCGGTATTGTTTGCATCTTAAATTCATTTTACTATTATTAATCTATATAATTATTAATTCTATTATATTATTTTTATCTTCGATCCTTATTACTCAGTTCAGTATTGATTGCATTTTATAACGTTGTTCATTTTAATATTCTAATTATATTAACAGATTACGTCATAGGATTATAGGTATGTGATGTTCTCTCTATATGTATATACCTATCTCTCACTGTTATTTTATTCATTGTACTACACGTTTATGGAGTGGATCTCCGAAAATTAGTATTATTAAAAATTTTACAGCAACTTAGGCTTCTTTCTTTATATATTCCTATATTAATCATGTTGCAAAGGGAAAATCACATTTTTATAATATATTGAAATAGCTAAAGGTGACTAGCAAAACTAATGCATTACTTATATTTTATTTTTTAGAGTACAATGTTATGTATCAAAATGGTAACCTGCCAACATTTAGAATCTTTAAAAGGCTCTCTTTATATGTAGAATTTTTATTTTTTTTATTTTGGGGATAGGATCTTAAATTACAATACCAATTTCGATAATAATATACTACTTAAAATCTAACGAAGAGATCGTAATATGTTCAGTACCAACCTTTATTTTATTAATGCAGTATTAACTCCATGTTTTTCGTATAATAGACTACGAAAGTTCGATTTAACATGAGATAAAATACCCTTTTTTACAGTATATGTATTTTTATATACGTTTATATAACAGTATATTTCATTTAATGCATCCTATACTCATATATAACTTAAATTATAATTTTATAGTTTACTGACAACAATTATGACATCGTAAATTATAAAAAAATAATGAAAAATTGGTACTTATTTCCTAATCGGACACATTATAATTAGCTGCTTATAATATTAGTCGCTGAATGGACAGCTTAGACAGTGTATTTAATCACAGAACAAATTTGCATAAAATAATCAAATAATCAAATAATCAAATTGCAAATTTACAAATAATCGAGAATAGTATTTATGATAACACACAATACATAAATATAATACATTATAATGTGCTAAATTGATAGAAAACATGGAAGTACTGTCTCTAGCCCTCTATTCTGGAAGTAAACTTCGTTGTACGTGGGTGCAAATGTCGTTTATCTAACGGTGAGCAAACCAACAGAATATCATATTTAATTCGTAAGTATTGTTTTAGCTAAAATTCTTGTAATTATATATTTTATTTTCTATATATATATATGTGTATATTCCGTATTATCATTTAATTTACGTTAAACTGCTACCCAAACTTATAACATTTTCAAAATCATGGACTACTCTATCTGAGATCTTTAAGTCTCCTCATAGTTTTCATATTTATTTAATTATTTTTAAAATATTATAAAAAGTTAGTATTTAAATTATTTTATTATAGTTTCGGTCTAAGGCATAACTATTATTAGTAAGTATCAATAATCCTTTTCATTATTAATATGCAAAAATAAATTACTAAAATATATAGTTAAATAAACATGATAGTTGTTACAGAGTATTTATAAATATGTAATGTCTACAGCGTGCCAGTTATATGTTGTATGTATAAATACATTGATTATAAATTATACATACATGTTATAATTAAAAAATAAAAATTATTTTAAAAAATTTAAAAAATTAAAATTAAAAATTAATTACAAATTAAAAATAATACAATTTCAATTGTTGAAAATAACATTTTAAATAATTTTCTGGGCATCAACCTCTAATATGGTCAGGGTATGTATATATATATATATAGATGACATATTTTTCGTATGCAGCTACGAAGAAGTAGAACTCTATATAGTTATTAAATATTTATAAAGCTGTTCTGCAAAGTATAGCCACAACACTGTTCATTTTATAGACATAAAAATCACCATTGATGGAAATGTTCACATTGATGTATAGCCATCTTTATTTGCGTTATAATTGCACTTAATAACACAATATCAACAGTAAGCAATACTTATGACTTATAAGAAATGACTTATTTACAGATGGAACCAAAAATAAAACCGATCGAGTTCAAAAATTGTTAAACGTTACAAAAAATGTTGTAATGAATATTTATTCAACATCTTTGAAGAACCTCCTTTAGTTGCTTACAAAAACTACCTACCTTGGGAGACATTGCCCAAAACAAGAATACTTCCATATTCTCATCAATTATCACATTTTAATGTATTGTATTTATATGGTTTTATATAGGCATTTGTTCTGTGATTAAATACATTGTTAGTTGTCTATTCACCGACTAATATGGGCTAATTATAATGTGTCATATAAGAAAGAATTACCAGTTTTTCGTTTATATTTTCTACTATAAATGATGTCATAATAGTTTTCAGTAATCACTATAAGATACATTAATTTAAATAAGAGTAAAGTGCACTGAATCAAATAATAGATTATATAAACGCATACAAAAATACATAAACGTTATATTTTATTTCATGTTAAATCATGTATTAATCCAACACTTTCGTAGTCTAGTATTATACGAAAAACACGGAGTCAATACTGCATTTATAAGTAGGTTGGTACTAAACACATTACGATATTTTCGTTAGATTTTGAGTAGTATATTATCGATATTGGTATTATAATTTAACAAGCTATCCCCAAAAATAAAAAAATCGTTCTACATTGTAAATATAATAAGATCCTAATAAAGATGTTAAATGTTGGCAGATTACCATTTTGAATTATAAAATTGTACTCTAAAAAATAAAATATAAGTAATACATTAGTTTTCTAGTCACCTTTAGCTATTTCAATATATATGTACAATATTGTATTTACAATTTGTTATCTATTTTAATATGGTAGAAACGCTTTACGATGTCATTACCACTTATATCATAATTGCTTTAGCCAGTATGTCCACATTTACTATAAAAATACACAATTTAGTTTAGATTTTAAATATATCGATCTTAACATAGCCTAGTCTAAATTAACGTCATTATAAATATTTATAAAAACCTGCTGTAACTCTGCTAATTGTTTTGGTAGATATATACAATAAAGGGTATCGCATTTTGTATGTATACTTATACGTGGGCCATTATAGTGTATAGATAAATCATATTCTAGAAATGCTTCAGGTACTATATATATAATATCATAGTATATTGTCACCGTTTTGCACATAAAACTGTCAATGAATGCTCGCTATCTTGAACATTCAGTCTAGCGCTAGTGTGAATGTTCAAGTCAGCATTATCAAATAATATTTCAAGACAGCTTATTTATCATATAAACTTTGGAAATAATTTGCGACCAGACAATTGTTGCACAATAGAACACATTTTTATCGTTCAAGCACAAATGAAAGCACCAGTTGAACAGTTGATGTCGTTTAATTACATTTTAGTCTACACAATGTTTATCTCAAGAATGTATACTTTCTATATTGCAACTGTAACCATAAAAGCTATGCCAAGCGAGTGCATTGCGGATGACACAAACCGAAGCAATTAAGTTTTATTACATCTGTGGCAGTATGTAGAGTATACGTACGTATAAACCTATATACTAATGTTATATTTCTAAGATCAACGGTAATTTAATCAGTGTGGCTTTATACGAGCGCCACGTTTAGTATTCATAACAATAATTGTTGCAGATGTTATAATTGATTAAATCTATGAAACCAATTATATTGGCAATTATGCTTTTAAATGGTTTAAAAATATGTTTTTAAATAAAACCTTGACATTATATTCCAAAAGCATCCGATCGTGTTAATTTTAAAAATCATCGCGTTTTCATATTGTCTCCAGTTAATATTTACTAAAAACATTTCTGTGAAATTTAGATGTCTCTTTATATTAAAAGTGAAATATTTGTGTCGTTTTCTATTTGTAAACAAAGAAGAGACATTTAAAACTGAAAATAACGTTAATTCTCTTCCAAGCTATCTGCTATTTCCAATTGAACAGTTTATAATACCTTACTTGAATTATATGTGTTAATGTCCATATGCTGGTCTGCTTCAGCTGGTAACTTTATTGTATATAGGCTCTCACATTATAAAGCTTGGTAATCTGAAGTAGAAAGACGATTGTTTTAAACGTTAATATTATTTTTTGTTCGAAGAATATTTTATTTAACTTAACCTAATTTTATTGTTATTTTTTTTAATGAAAATACATATTTAAAGTATATGAATGGGAATACAGAAAATAATTATGTTTGTTATATGTAGGCCCCTATGTAACATTACATTTTACGAAAATAGTTGCATATGTATAAATGGTGAACACATTGACTATTTTTGTTAATAACTTATGTAATAAATGGTTTCCTAATATTCATGTACAAGAACAACATACTATTACACTTACAATTAAGACAATATAAATAAGTAACATAATAACCTTCTATCTATCAAAGAGAATTCCGAAACGCTTTGTGCATGGTAGGCTGTCTCAGAAAATAGTTCAGACAACACTAGTCAAAATGACAACGTTAACAAATTAAAATAAGATTGTGTACTTGATATGTCATCCAATGGAGGGGAGGTTTTGTTGCATGTATTTACTTATTTGATTTGAACAGTTCGAATAAGATTTATATTTCAATATTTTATGAAATTCATGTTTTTTTAAAAATTATTTCCTTTTTCATATAATAATAATAATAATAATAATAATAAAGCGTATATGTTTGAGACTGGGAATCATGCATAGTAAAAAGATACAGCATACAACGAATACACGAACAGTTAATGTATAGCAGTAATAGAATGGTACCAAACCAACATTAATGAGAATTATACATAATCGACATGAATGGAATAAATTATAATGCTCTTCTTTCAGACTTGAATGAGGGATTGACAAACGACACCTACTGGGCAGAAAAGGAGGAATCAGTTCATGCAGGACATGGAAGTCGTCAGACAGGGCTTTTATGAAACAGTTTGATGGCTGCTTGTGAAAGTCTTTTTTCCTCTGGGTTTGGGAGGCAATTTTCTCTACAAAATGTGCCACAGATTATCCTATGATAACGTTAATTGAGCCAGCGTATATATATATATAGATGATCCGAGATCCATATAACTGTGTACGAGTGCGTGGAATGAGATGATCAGATCCGATTTATTGACTCTTGGTTTTAATAAGCGAAGGAAGTGAAGACTGCGGTTTACCTTTTTTATAGACGAATCAATAAATTTGGACCATCGTAAGTCCTTAGTAATATAAACACCAAATAATGTTAAGGCGATGACTTCTTAAAACTGCAGGAGAAACTCGTAATTAATCGGAACGGTACCCCTTTTGTTAATTCGGTTTTATTTGCTGCACCATTCTTGAATATTACGAATTTCGGATGCGGTTGTGCTTTCGTCGATTTCATGCGATGTGTAAGTAATCTCAAGGGCCATGTCGTCAGCAAATTTGATTAGAGAGTTATTTTCGGCCAACACCGTCAGAGCAGAAATGAAAATGCAGTGAAAATTGGTGGCGAGAGAATTGCGCCTTGCGGGACACCATTCTTAGCCGGAATAACATCGCTATGCGCACCTTTGTTGACATAGACAAATTGGAATCGATTTGTGAGGTAACTTTTGTACCAATAAATAAACACGGGGGCAGCTTCACTTTAAGCAATCGTTTAATGAGAAGGTCATGGGGCACCGTATCAAACGTTTTAGAAGCTGAGCGTTTTGTTTACATAGTATAAACATTTGTTTTAAAAATCAAATTATATGGACATTGACATGAACATGGTGAATCACTTCAGAAAGGTATTGTTTATTTTGTATGACTTGAAAGTATTTTACACAACAAAACATGTTTTCGACATTAAATGTGAACTTGTCATTCCAGGTTCCACTTTACTGGGGTCACCTTTTCATTCACAAATAGGATTTATTGTCATCACTCCCTTCTGTGCCACATTATTGCATAAAAAGCCGTCTTCTCCAGACCCAGAAACCATTAGACAAAATAGGGGAAATAACCTGCAACAGGTCAAATACTTATATAATATATATATTTATACAATATATATTCAAATATTTTGTATAGATTCATTTCATTCCAAAGTCTATCTTCAGGTATAACTATATATATGGAATAAACATTTCTTGTCAATTTTAATAATGTATGAAGCTTATATTCAGGAAATGCATATTCAGGAAATGCATATTCAGGAAAAACAAATTAATAATAAATAGTTTTCAAAATATTCTGAAAATGTCGTCATAAATGAATAAGTTTTATTTCAAGGTTTGAAAATGTTTAAAGTTAACTAGATGATGGCTCACAATAAGTTTTTTAAATTGTATGTTACTAACTTAATTTTAATTTTATTGACAAAAACAATTATTTGCCTTTATAATAACACAACATTTACAATTTTTGTTACCTGATTTTATCATACTAATAACATATGTAGAATACTATGTGTAGTAGAATACATTTTTTTTAAATGGACCTATTTTTTCAATAAAGTTCCATAACTGATATACCTATTTGTTCCTAATATTTTAATGAAAATTATATTTTAAAAAAAGTCAATTTTTATAAACACACTACTGCATACTAACTTACAACTTGGAAATAACATAACTCACCGTCATAAATAAGAATTCCAGATATATCTACATATTTATTTTAGATTCGTAAATTTGAGCGCATATAATGTATATATATATATATATATTATTTTTTTTTAAATTAAAACTTTAATTGTGTATCACTTTTTTTCCAAAGGTCAATTTTTGAAGATGTTTAGTAATATAAACATTGCATTTAATTTAAAAATGTATATATTGTAAGCACTATATGATTATGATATTTGAATAGAATCAATAATTCCGCATTAAACTTTAATACGACGTTCACTACGACTTCAATACGACCTTCCACAAGCTGAACATGACCAAAACCCAAATCGACGATAATTATAAAATTAAAAATATATAAATATTTATTATTTATTAGACTTAATTAGACATCATTTTGTTAGTCGCTAATGTGCTTTATGATAACCGTTATTATCACCTTTAGTATTATATACGTACGTACGACAAAAGAGTGTTATAGTAGTACTTTTGTGGACGTTATTTATTTATATATATGTTCAATATATGTTATGTATGAAAACATTATGATGAGATAATTGTGAGGTGATCAAAAAATATTTAAAATCAATATTATATTGTGCAATAAAAGCCAAATGAATTTGATAACAAATATGTATATAAGTTAAGCGTACGAATCCTCCGACAACATCAAACGAAACCTCTGATGCAGAGCGCGCTTAAGGTCCCTGATTGAAGGAGAATATAGCCTATGAGTAGTCATACTATACTATACTATACTATACTATACTATACTATACTATACTCAAACTTACAAAGGTTAGAGCATCAGATTAAATTGGTAGACATACTTTTTGAACATCACACTCACAGCGAATACTGCCTCTGAATAAAATAATGAATTTCTGTAAACCTTTGATGTTTACTGGGATCTGCTTGGCGGTGTTGTTTGGTAGGTGGACACATATGACATTTAAAACTTGTTTTATTAAATTTTATAATCTATAATTGTAATTTATAACAAATCTTCATTCCAGTACTGTAACATTTTTAAAAAGAGTGGTCATGATGCTTACCATGTCAAACTTTTTCTGACAATAACACAACTAAAATAGTACAATTATGTAAATTCAGTTTTTGTTATTCTCAAATTTTAAAAATGATATATTTCAAATAGTTTACCACAGTCCAAAATGTTAAACGGTTTATTCCAAAAACTTCAATTTTAACATTTCGAATTATGTTTATGGTTTCATTATAGTTATTAAAAAGCTACATTATATATATTTAAAAAAGTAAAATACGAACAGGTACACAACAAAATACACAAAAGTATTATATTTTTACATAATATGGATTGTATTAATTTATATGTTTGGCAGTGCAGCTAATTATTTGTATAATAAATGTAAATATTTATTTACTCGATTTTAAATTCAGATAATTTGTAAACAAAATAATCAATACCTTTATTTGAAAATGGGTATAAATTCATCCATAAAATCAAATTAAGAATAATATCATATACAAACGTTCAAAGCAGTTTTATTACCATATATTTATAACAGTCGAGGTGGCATACTTTATAAATGCTGAAATTAAGTTAAGCTGTAATCATGTTCAGTCATTTATTTAACAATCATATCATAAAAGAATTATGACTTTGAATATGGAACAAAAAAGCAGTTGATAATAGTAGTAGACAGTATTGCTTATTTGGCAGTTTGCTTATGAATTGATAATAATTCACAACTATACTATAGATTATTATATTTGTTCTAATGGTAAATGTATACAATCCAGCAAGTATGAAAATGTAGAATCGGATACTCGCTTAAGTATTTAATGTACTACGCGTATATAATTTAGCTATATATATATAATGTAGCCTATACTTCATGTTACTTTAAACCGTTAAATATGGTTATAATAAAGGTCAAACGGTTTTGAACAAAATGCTCATGATAAAAAAAATTGGACAACATTATAATAATTCCGTGTAAAATATTGGGCATTAAATGAAAAACAAGGGTCTCACGCACATCGCGTTTTAAAAAAGTAAATCGTTTTAGTAAGGTGAGAGGAATAGTAGATCAAACTAAAATGAATGCAAGTGAATCTAAAAAGTATATAAGATTTTATAAAGTCACAATTCAATATAAAATGTATGTAATGTAGTGCAGTCTTTTTTTAATAGTCTATATATATAGAAACTTTATGACATATATTTATACAGAAAAAAAACACTTATAAGTCCGTGTTATTTACATTAACTATAAATGCAACTGATAATATAATTAATATTTTGGTTGTTTTCTTTAGAGTCGTCCAACGCGGCCACTGGATCGACATACAGGTAATTTGATGTTGAACAGATTTCTTAATATAAAATATATGTTTACGTGTTGGGGTACATGGATCGGAATTATCAATAGATTATGTTGAAAAATAGAATGTATATGTATAATAAATATATAAAGTTAACATATGAAATCAATATATACATCGTAAATTTTAAATACAAGGTGTATTGAATGTTAGATAGTTTTTCAGTACAGCCAGGTATAACATAATACTTTAGTTAAATAATAATATATAATAAAGTATTTCAAACATGTTACAGATTAATCTGTTGCATCAATTTTCCGTTAGGACATATATTATTATGATTTAAAATGATTATCATCAAATAAAGTATACAAATAAATTAATTATAACTGTAGTCAATTAATTTTGGCGGATTACATTTTATTCAATAATTTATTATTGTAACTACATATCACAATTCGTTGTTATACTTCTAGTATTTCTTCTGAGTATTGAGTTATAGGTTAGAGAATTAGCAAAACAGTTGTGCACTGTGCGATCGCTAAAATGCATAAATAATTTATTAATAACAGAATTTCAGTTAGAAATGAACAGTTCATCTATTTCAATGGACAAAACCGTAATCTTGAGTTTAAATAACAATACGGCCGACTCCAACTGCAATATATACACTAAATGACAATGACATATTGTAATTACGTAATTAACAAACACAAATCTGAATTTCGGAATAATTAATTATCAATTTTAAGCGCGCGCGAGCGATCATAACGTAATCTACTTATAATATATTTGATGGTATCCTTTCTATCTTAATTTCAGATCATCTTCGCCGTACAGCTCATATAATTCATACGATTCTTCAAGTTACAGATCGCCGTACAGCTCATATTCCAGAAAGTCGCCATATTATACATACACAATGGTACGATATGATGCATACAGATCGCCGCCATATTATCCCTACACAAGATATTATTATACTCCAACAGTGTAAGTTACCACTTCTGAAAGCGGGGTCTGTTTCAAAAGAATAGGAATTTGCCCGTCTCAATTGTTCATTAATCATATTGATCATATTTTTTAATTATATTATTTTATTTACCATTAATAATAATCAAGTTGTAGTCCATAATTTTTCAAGAAGATCAATCATAATCATTGCTATAATTTAAACCGATATCAAATCAAACATCTAGTCAGTATTATATGACGCTCAAAAGGGTTCTGGAGGGTTTGCAAACCAAATTAATTATGTTTTCAAATGAAAAAATAATTCCTCGAATTATAATTCTTTATCAATTCTTCTCATTTTAAACCCCTTTTGCATTTATTAGTGCACACACATTTATAGTTAAACATATATATTATGAGAATACGGTACATATACTCGTAAAATTTGAAACAATATAGTTTCCAAATATATATGTACGTGTTTTTCTTCTTTTAAGAACAAACGAAAATTTCATTTTCTTCTGAATTATGTATTATTATGTTATTATTATATATACATGGTTACACTATATTACATATACGGACCAACTGCACAGACACAACTGCTAGAAAAATTCAGAAATAAGACACAATAGCGTCACTTATAATATATAAATTAAAAATAGGAATTTGCTTTCAATTTTTAAAACATGCACATATTTACTAAACATTGTCCATTTATCAATTCACAAAACTCAGTTCATAGAGTGAACTGAATATTTATATATATAGTTAATTGTAAATTTTAATTTAAACATATCGTAAACACTGAATATAAACAATTGCGAATTTTGTAAAATATTCAGACAATATATCAAATGTTATAGATGACAGTTTCCCTCAAAACGAAGTGGAGCAGTTATTTGTAGTGACGGATACAGAAGGGTGCTGTCCCCTGAAAATTACCAGAACATTCCTTACATCTTTTACAAATGCATTATCATATTAAATGTGATAAAACAGTTTAATACAGGCATTTTAAACGTTAATATATAGATATGCCGTTTTTTTGATGGCGCGTAAAATTGAAAAAAAAATCCACAGATAAGTACACACAAAAATACAGCCCTCCTCCCCTACTCAATTATGTAATTCGTGACGTATGAGTACACACTACAAGTGGTATACATTAACGAGCAGTCATCAGGCTATTTTCCCGTATAAAACGGGTGTGCTTCTCAACAGCCTTTGCTGCTTGTCTGCATAACATATTCTGTACATCCTTTGCGATGTTTATTCATATTTGCTGTTATACCTCTATTAGGGATCTTACATAGTTGTAGAGAAATGCGATTACAAGCCAAGAGGAAACAGATGCGGGCGGCATAACTCTCCTCGAATTACAGAAACGACACTTTTCTGGCTGATTGAGTTTCCTGAGAGAAAGGAAAGAGAGATTGTACAATATTATTATACTGCAGTCAGTAGACACAGACAGTAGTATCGGAAGGGTCGACCCCCCTACCCCCCCATTTTGGTAACATTTTGGTAAAATAACGCATGATTATTTAATCAATGTTAATAGGCAAGGAGCAAACTATACACGAATATAATAGTAAATAAATAAAATATAATAATCAATAATAAACAATAATTGTAACATACTTTTAAAATGCACTAAAACTTCACTTCTTCTTTTGTGAATTTATTTGACAGATTTATTAATTATGGTGGCATCGCTGGTGGAACAGTCGGGACTATTATAACGATAGTCGTCATTGTGGTCATTGTTTGGTGCTGTTGCTGTAAGTAAGAACTTTGAGAAGAACAAGGCTGAGCCGATAACAACTACCGTGGTTATAACTACATTTGATTCAACTACTACTAACATTAGTCGTAAGTAACATATCGAACCTTGTTTAAACTTATGATTATTGAATGTATCTATAATATTTCAGCTGTACACATACACTATGCCAATTACTCTTTTGTTCATTGTTCAAGTCTGTTTTATTATGAGTTTGAAGCAGTCTGGATTGTTGAAATCATTTATTAACGATTTACAAAACACACTTAATAAACCCAGTTTTTTATATGATTATTTAAGTAGTAAGTTAATTGGAGAATTTTATTATATAAAAAAATATACTATAATAAAAATTGATGAGTATATATTAAGCAAAACAACTTTTGTCACTAATAACATGATAAAGCTATAAATTAAACATACAACTTACTTACAATAATTCAATATATGCGATCGATACACCTTACTTACAATAATTCAATATATGCGATCGATACAGCCCTCTTACAATAATTCAATATATGCGATCGATACAGCCCTCTTACAATAATTCAATATATGCGATCGATAAAGCCTCTTACAATAATTCAACATATGCGATCGATACACCTTCCAAAAATTTGAATCGCTTTTATCTGACACGCTGGACAGTAGTAATATTGTGGTTACACTCTCGGGAAACTAATTGCCAGAATTCACACAATGAAGAATGCAATGGCCAATGATTTAGAGATGATGATCGTAGATTTGCATAAAGTCAATTTGGGGATGGTTGTTATATTGTGCAGTCTGACTGATATGATTGATTTGTGTTTACACCATCCAGTAAATTGTCTTTTCGTTCGTAATATGCATCAGCTTAATTAATGTATGTTTAATTGTTAAAGTAAATGAAATGTTCAAATCTCAGTTTTTTGTTTAGACAACCTAATATGAAACATATATATATAATTAAGTTCATAATTACGCTTCCATGAGAAGTTTTTGCGACTTTTACGTGAAGCATTATTACTAGACTATGAACTATAGAATGAACTGAAGCACTATTGCTTTATTATAGTTGTCAATAGTCAGTATATTAATAACATGAATAATTTGTATATCATTTCATTTATTAGACTTATAAACGGATGAATTACGGAAGTCTGGAATAGTGAAGATAATACAATGCAATAAAGTACCGATCTATATATCTGTATTTATTATATTAGTAAACACAATGATATTTCATCAATCGAATGTCCAAGTATTTGTTGTTGATAACATGTTGATGACATTTTGTTAATAAACATTCAATACAAGTAATTTGATTGATATCAATAATTGAAATGTTTACAATTATTTTAACAGTATATATGTTTATTTTAATGATTATGCTTTATTTGTTTTATTACAGATTATAAGAACATATTCGATCCCGTCCAAATAACATTACTCAAACTTCACACTTTGCAGTTCACTTAATTTAGCGGCCGAGTTATTCAATGTACGTAACAAATCTAAGTACCAATTAACCATAACATGTTTAATGAATAAAATAATATCAATTCCACAACATATGTTTATGAAAACTGTGATAAATCCTGATATGCAAGAGCAGATCAAGACTATGCCTTATACATTTTATATACATTACGTATTTTGACATGTAGATTATACTTATCCTGCCTTTTGTGTGGTCGTGTTTATTTTGTTACATTAATACAACATTATTTCTATATGTTGAACAATCTCCTTATTTATTATATGATTATATGTTACGATATATTATGAAAATATTGACTTTTAAAATACTTGTAATCTTGTAAACTAAACATTATACGTACATTTAGAATTATATATTTCTATTAGATCAAATATATTCAAATATTTTATTATTTTACACACTATTAACATTAATATAAACTTTAAGTGAACATAGTAACATACTCAGACAATACAATATATATGCTATCCTGTTATAGTTTGTTTGCTGTGATACAAATACATTCTTTTTATTTTTTCCCCACTCAGATTATTTATGTATTAATATTTTTACACTTTGAAATAGGCCTAAACAAAATACGAAGCAATTATGAAACACAACCAATTTTTGTTATGTGGATCGATGAATATTGGTAATACGAACGATTATAAAGAAAATATGGTCATATGTGATTATATTAGCAATCAAACACCATAACAAATCATACATGTGGACGTAAAATAGATATTAAAAATGGCAGTTATTGTTACTAAAATATGGTATAATTATGTAATATTTATGTAAATCAATATATGTAGGTCAAACATGAGGAAGAGTATCATTGCATTGCGTTTAGCAAATATTGCGATTAGCAAAAGATTAGCAAAAAATTTGCGTTTATCGCATAGACTAAAGAAGAGAGGGAATTAATATCTGAGACTTATAGTAAACCACTGTTAGTATATCATCGGAGTTATGTATAGATAATATCATAATTTTCATATCATTTAGCTTATTACCAACAAGTTTATGTCCTCAATATGGCATCGCAAATTCTCCAACCAGATCGCAGTCCAAAAATATGCGTTCCCCATTTAAATCCCGGTCACACTTTAGTTGACTGCAATATAAATATTACTTTTCATTAGTGAATTTCTATAAATGTATTGTTATTTTAGACAGGTGATAAAAATGACAAACTATACATAAACTTATAGACTACTGAAACAACAATAAAAATGTTCATGATCACGATGTGAACGAGATGAATTCTTCCAAAGATATTTTCTTAAAAAAGGTTCTTCACTGGAATATGTTATAAATATACACAATCTTATCAGATACAATCAACACTTAATATACAAAATGGTCTAAATGATAGAAAAACGTATTGAGTATTTCGTAACATTAAAGGTATCCTACTCTCCTGGTATAGAGCTCAACCATGCATCGACGAACAGTGCAACAACTTTTAGAAAAAACGTCTTCTATCTTAGCAATTGCTAAATATATTTTTGAGATAGACAGTTAGCACAGCTCTTGTGTATTATTATCGGCATTTGACATACACACGATATATTCATCTCAGCTGTGGTTATTTAGGAAAGGGAACTCGTGTTCCGTACCCCACGTGTGTTGTGTCCGGCATGAGGGAATGTTTTACTTCAAACAACAGAATCTCTGCTAATTTCAGAAAATATATTTCAGAATGTTTACTAGTCGTTTTAGAACAGAAATAACATGTGTACTATACATATCATATATAATTGTTAAGACTTATGATTAGTAAATATATAATAAATAATACGAAAATTAGTAATGTTTGAAATATTAATAATATACTTATTTTAAATATAATCATATATAATAGATAAATAAAATATCTGTTATTATCACACTTATTTGTCCTTCTAAAAATACGAATACTGTGCTTACATCCATACCTTTTTTACTATATATTGTAGGTATATATTTCTAATTGCGTACAGTGTTTGTATTTTTGCATAAAAGTGCCGTTGAAAATATTTGTATTACTTGAAACAGGGTATCAGTAGTATAAATATAAATATAGAAATAATGTTTACAATATGTCATTACGTTTGATTTGTTTGGTGGAATTTTATTAAATAGCAAATTATACATTTCTTCATTGATCATTTTAAATGAATAAACAATATATTTTGTACATGTAAGACCCGTTTGTCCCTACTTAAAAAAATGTAAGGCATAAGTAGAGTACAATATGGAATGATTTTCAGATTTAAAAAACTGATGTTACATCTTGGTAAATTATTCACACTAATTTATACATGAATGCTCATTAATGATGAAAACTATGAATAGGCCTAATAGGTAGACAATGAGTTAGTATAAAATAATAATGTTAACTGTAAGAAGTGTTTTTAAATGATGTATTTGTTATTTACGTATTTAAATAAATAGAATAAATGGAACACATAAATATATAAAAATTTAACTATTTAAGTGTTACATTTAAAAGGGAAGTATTTATAATAATAATAATAAATTAAAAATAAATATATAAAATAATAACTTGTTAAACATTATTATATGAAACTCAGTTTTAAATGTAATTTTGAAATATGGAAAATTATTACAGATCTATCAGATATATTATATCATATTTTTATGTGTATATTGCCGTGTATTGCAGCAAAATATACCAGGTAATTATACAAACATATATATGCGATTTCAATATGCAAACATAAGGTAATATATTAAGATAAATACACACCCTATAAGGTAATATATCAATGAGAATCTTTTTAGTTAATGTATAAATTCTTAAAATAAATACCAATTACCAACAGAAACAATTAATAATGTAGTCTTTGTATTATACCTACACGGTATATTGTAATAAATAGTTTAAATTTAACTTATATTTTATTAAAATTATATTTATAAATTGGTAGTCAATTTGAATAATGCTTACTCTATGACATAGCAACAATACTGATTACAGTAAGAAAATAACTATTGCTAAATTAATAAATAATTACGTCGAATTTAAAATACTGTCTCCTGAGAATTGATAATTAAATGTTTCAAAATTACAGATTGACCATTTAAAAAACACTTTTTTCTAACAGAGTATTCTAGAAAGGACTTTACACTGTATAATTAAAAATATACTTTTAAAATTAAAATTTTGTAATTAATTATTTTAAATAAATTTCACGAACAATATCAACAATTACAATTGCTTTTGTTTAATAATAGCTTCAAATACATAGCAACCCAAAATGCTGTTGCTAATGTAAATCTAATTTTTTGTTCAAACATATTGATTTTTATATTTGTGTTTATTCTTCAATATTTACATTTTTCATATTTTTGGAAAACTATAAACAAATAATTGTTGGCATTTTGTTTTACAATACACAAACATCTAATGGAACTCTTGCATGATACATTTTTGTTCAAAAATTAAAATTTATACATTATAGATTTTTTAACAAAATCGATTTGTCTCTTTTTCTTGAAAATTAAAACATTTGATATTTATTCATTCTAAGTCCAATCCAAAAATTTGCCTAACACTAAATGAATGCGTTGTATGGAGAGAACTGGTTATTAATTTGGGCGTGCACAGCAGATGATCATGATGATGATGTTGATGACATTGTTTGAGCATTGAGCAAATAGACTCCGTAGATATACTTAACTATAATATGCAAGTTATTTCAAGCGTAACGCATAATTGTGTTATATTTGGAATGCACGAACATATATTTGGCAAAGTATATCGATTGCTATTTAGATTTATTGCAACGATAAATACATGTTAAACATCAGCTAGTGTTATCAACATAGTATAATGACGATTTATATTTTAAAATAGCATGCTTTTGTGTAAATTAGCTCAGTGTAGTCATGGAGATGGTGTGGTGTGGTTAAGCTTAGATGAAAGAATTGCTGCAATTAAGCAATATCATAAACATGAAACTATAAGTAGTAAGTAGGACAGCACGTCTACACATTTTCACATTACTCAATCGTCAGTTCAGCCCAGTCATGCTTCTTTTATCCAATTAGTTGTTAAGTTTGAAAACACTGGCCCTAAAGCAGACATAAAGCGGTTTGTTTTACTACAATACTAGACTGAAGTAGGATTCCCACTTTTACGCTGATAACTTCAACTAAATTAATCCACGTACACCAACATACTTCCGAAGGGTGACTTCTCCAGTTGAAAGGTTCTTAAGGAGATGACCTATATACCACACTATCTCTCACAGAACCTTGTATTCAACAAGAAAAAGTTTAGGACGACTTTTAGCACTAGGACGACTTTTATAGGTGTTTCGAGTTTCACGAAAACTTAATAATAATGTTATACACCATGTGTATTGTGGTCAGATGAGGCTAAATGGAAACTCAACGGCCAAAGTAATCGACATCATTCCATTTATTGGAGTACCGAAAACCACGAGACCATATAGCCAAGGAAGTACATCTCGCAGTGTTTCATTTTGGTGTGACATATATGCGCTCGAAAGGGATTATTGATCACTTTTTTTTGACGGACAGCGTCTGGTGAAACCTATCTAACTATGCTAAGAGAATGGTGTTGGCCAAGAAATCGACCAAACAACTTCATATTCAAGCAAGGTGGTACTGCTTCACATTATGTTCGTCTAGCCGATCCCTTCAAGGATGCCTGCATTTGTAGGCGAGGTCGGATAGACTGGTCCGCACACTCGCCAGACATGCCTGCCCTTGAGTTCCTCTTCTGTGGAGTTGTAAACGATAGGGAGTACGCACAAAAACCAACAGATGTGAATAAACTTCGACGGGTATGTCAAGGGTATAATGTGAAAGGTATGTGAATCTGTATCACCCGACTTCGCATATGCATTGAGAAATGCAATGTGGCTGACACATTGAAATCTAACTTTAAGTAATGCCTTTGTTGTGTCTCTAATGTACATATCGTTTTTATAATGTGTTAATCATAGAGGCAAATACATTGTTATTATTGCTTATGATATGTTATGATATGTTTGGATATCCGATACTAACAAAGTTAGTGTTTACTGGATAATAGTGCTATATCGTGGTTGTCATATTTATATTAATTTATGTAAATATCTATATGTTAAAATAATGTCATAGACTTTAATAATATTATATAATTAAATAAATATAATTAAATAATTAAATATGTAGTATTAATAATATTTGTAATGTACGTTAACCCTATCATACCCAGGGGGGGGGCAAATCGGCCCGCGGTGTTTTATTTTTTACGGTATTTTAAAAATGTCAAACCCACTGACATGGTGTTCCCTGACTTTTCCTAATATTATGTTTCGCAACTTTTAAAACCATTTTTGAAATTTAATTCAGAAGTTACCAGATTTTATAATGATATTTCTAATGCATGGTCACCCAAATTTCAGAACAGCAAAAACATTCTTTGATAATTTTAAAGATTAATTTAATTAATTTATAGATTAATTGATATCGAGATTAATTGAAGATATGAATTGGA
>JAUZND010056677.1:0-18717 GCA_034780555.1 Coelogynopora nodosa
TAAATAATTTAAAACTTTAAAATAATCATCTTGAGGTATGTTTCAATGCGATTTAAAAGAAATCAAACGAAAAAAAAATTTGTTTTAATCTTTCGGGATATGCACTCAAAATTTGACATTCACCCTAAATGCTTTTAGCTGAGTCTATAAAGTAAATAATACATTTATTACAAGCGAATGCGATAGCCTGAATAACTTGATAGCTTTAAATTTTAAAAAATTACAATTTTGATAAATTTTGGAGAAAAAAAAGGATAACTAGAAATGTTTAAATTCGTGGCGTCACAGAGTTCCTATCTAACCTGACTACATAGTTAAACATTCCACGAGTACACCACTCCGCACAAGATTGCACAGGTCAGGTAAGGTCAGTTGAGTCAGCGACTGGGTCAGATGCTTAAGTTGCACAGTGCACGCCGCATCTGCAGTTCCCTACGCCCCGACAGAGCCCCAGAGAAGCGTGTACAATGGGCCATCAGATTGCGCCTCTTCTCCTCCACTTCCCGACGTCGACAGTGTTGCCATGGCTCTGCCTCCACCAATCCTTGCACGCCACCTTCCTCCTCCTCCCCCTCTCTGGTTGCTAGGGTAACCTGTGGGGGTAGGGTGAAGGAAACTACATATATCAGAGTTCATTTTGACTAAGCAAAATTAACTTCCTTGAAATTTTCCCCGAAAAAAAAGAGTCGCCTAAACAATAAGTAATAATTATTATATGATTTCAAATAATTTTTATCTAAAGTATAACATTTTCCATGGCATTCATTGAAGAACATTTATTTTTTAATATAATTTCAAAATTTGTGTCACAAACTTTCTAAAAATAACAGGAACTATGAGATAAGGTTTTTCTTATGCGCAATATTCAGACCTCACATATACAGAAACCACTTCTCTAAAAAATTTTTACTCTATTTTTGCAAGTAGTATTAGTAAAATACTACAAAAAGGAAGCATTTGAAATACTGTTAGTAATGGTTATGACATAATATATAATTGTTTTGAAACATGGTTTACTGCACCTATCAGAAAACGAAAAAACGGCATCCCTTTTTCATATTGTAATATCTGTTATAGGCAGTTAAATCAAATTACAACTTAATATGTAAATATACTGAACATATTCAGACAAACATTTAAATTATATTATTAATTAAATCAATTATTTTAATATGTTTTTTTTAAAGTTTCTTTTCTAATCGATTACTATTGTGAAAATACTCGTCGCTTATATTATCGACGTGTGAGTCAGAAATGACCCAAAAATCGATATTTCACATTATGTGAAAGATCATGATGTGATCAATTTTAACAAACTCCAACTAAATTTTACTCTCGTTTTCATATGTTTAAAATAATATTTTCCATCACTTCATCTACAGAGGTTTAAGAACAGCTTTCCCTTTAATGTAATGGTAATTATAAGTATAACACATTATAGTATATTATATGAACGCAAATTATAATACATAACATAATGCATACTAAAAATAATTAAAAAAGCAAATTAACTTTTTCATCGCTAAATATTTACTATAATTTCCGGACAATTAATGTCTGATCGATTTAATACAATACACAACAGCATGAACTGTGCTACATAAACTTAAATAACGGGGTTTTGCATCCAGTGTGGTTTGTATTTTAAAGAAAAATATTGACACAATTTAAAATAATCGGTAAACATATTCTTACCGATGCATCAAACCTTTTCTTAAAAGTAATAGGGCACTCTAGGTAACTTCATCTTGCTGAACGTTACGTGAACTGTTTGCATAACATCTATATAATAATATGTTAGATACAGTGACTCGGTATAATAATATACAATAACGTGTAGCTTGTTCATATACTGCAACGTTGATCCAATTATGAACAATCGCCTGTTGTATCTCAATGGCTATTGATCGTATATATATATATAATATATATAGGCCTATATATTGTGACACTGTTGATAGAGAAAACGTATTTCAACGTAGTACATTGTATTGTCAATTCAGCTTTGATCGAAATATTTGCCACCAGCTAGTTACACATCTGAACAGACTCATTAGAATATATTGAACAAACGGTAGAATCATACTTTGTGGAATAAGATGTAAAAAGAGCCAAAATTGCTACAATTTGTACATAAAATAAATAACATAACAATAACATAAAACAGTTATGAACAGAATAAATTGGCATACATATGATAAATTTTGATGTATCAATGTTAATAGTTGTAATAAAATTGATTAAAACGGTTATACATATTCAATTCTGTAGTTTATTTGAGGTTCACTTTCTGTGATCATTATGGGTTCTTTATATCGTAGATTGTTAAATTTAATTAGCTTCTACAGTTATTTTATTGTATGCTGATTGAGTTATTTTTATTTGAAAAATATTTCAGAATTCTAATGGGTTGTTTGCGAATGATACTGCCAGAATAAAATCGCTTACATTTATTATAAATCATGTTAAAGACACCATGTTTTCGGATCCTTCAGACCCACTAATTAATAAAAAAAAAATTTAATACAAATTTTTAGTTTTAAAAACAGTTATATATATACATAACAAACGGAATTCATATTGAGAAATGTCTGGGTTAATATGATTCTTTGACCATAAAACAACATTTATAAAATAGCAGACTTTCAAAAAATGTTATGTCCCACAAATTCACAGTCCTAAAGAGGGGATGTAGTGAATCCATCTGTGTGAACAATGAAAACATTAAATTGTTTTGTTATAAATTGTCTATACTAATTGGTAATTTTTAGGGAATATATTTCAATCCGAGTATCAAGTAAAACTGACATTGGGTTAATTCTTGGCCGACACCCCCTCCCAACAGAGCCAGTCCCAGAGCAAACAAGCAATAAACACCAATCAACCCACCTGACTCCACAGCTCACTATTCCCGCCGCCCAACAGTCGCTGGCTCAACCCGCTCCTCATTAGGATTGCCGCCGGCGTATATCGATCGGCCAGGGAGCTAGTGGCCGCCGGACGACACACGTCCTTCATAACGACAGACTCCTCAACCAGCGTATTCCAGGGGACGCTGAGCGAGGCGAGGATACCCCGGTGGCGAGGGGGGGGCTCCCTCTCCCCCGCCAGACGGAAGGCGTCCTCACTCGCTTCCTCCTCGGAGTCCCAGCTGGTGGGCTGTAGGCCCGGGAAGTCGGAGTCGGAATCCCCGGCTTCGTCCACTGCAGGGAACGTTCCAGTGTTTTATATTAATAGATAAATATGTGTCGATCAAACATGTTATGGCAATAAGTAGCCTAAATAATTTTTCAGCATATCGATTTTTTAACATATCATTGAATGTGACTTCAATAATAACGCAACAATGCACGTAACAATAAATACAGTATAATGAAAAACAAACTAGAAAAATCTAGAACACGTTTTTAATTACTTTTAATACTAAATACCAATATAATTAAAATATTTATTTAAATTGAGTGAATATTCGATAATCCAAAAAAAATATTACTAATACGTATAAAATATGTAGATCTATTGTGGATATTTGAATGTGTTCATTATTTCATATATTATATTGGATTTTATTAATTTACAATGCTAACTAATACATAATATATTAAAGTTTAAATGTTTTCAATTAAATGAATTATCCATGACATTTTTTTAAATAAGTAAAACATTGTTCTATTATGCTTGACACTGTCCAGATATGAATTATTTATATATATAAGATTCATGTTTATAAGACTCACACCGAGTTCTGTTCAACGTAACAATTTGAAATATTGAAAGTATAAATATTTAATATGTAAGCCTAAGTGTGATACACAATATAATATGCCGAGGGTTTTAACAGTACTTATAAAATTATATATTTTTGCTTAATTACGCACTTGATGTATGTTATAAAAATGCACTTTAACAAAACCCAAAATAAGGATAAAGAAATTAAAAAGCCTATGGTAGTAATATCAGTCAATACAAACAATATTTAAATATAAAATGTTTGCCAGTTACATTAAAAGCGTTCGATGGTTACAACAATTTCACGAGCTAGTTCACACAGCATTCATTTAATAAGTATAAAAACCAAATTACTCAAAGTCTCGTACTATATTTTGTAATAAATAAAATTATTTATAATAATATAATGATTTTAATATTGTCAATTTTCCACAACGAAGTCCGTGTTAAGAATATTCAATATTTAATAATATACTAAACGAGACTTCACGAGGATGTACTAAAACTTTCAGGGTTCATATGCAATTCTAAAACTAAATTCCAGACTTTCCCAGATACTTTCAATACTGTTTGACAAAATATGTCAAAAATCGACTTTATGGTCAATGTATTCAAATCTTACCACATATCTAAATTAATAAACAGCTTCGTAATGCCTTCATTAATAACAACAACTTCTGAAAGTTTCAGCTGGCTTAATTATACCAATGTAGTTAGTTAATTTTTTAATCAAAAATAAATAACATAGTTATAAATTTCAAAAATCCACATTTGTCAAAAAAGTTAGTTAATTATTTAATCAAAAATAAATAACATAGTTATAAATTTCAAAAATCCACATTTGTCAAAAAATCCCCCTCTTAGCTAAAATAGCCGACGAGGCCTACCTAGAAAAAAACGATCAATAAGTTGAAAAAAGAGCGCATATCATTATACATTATAGCACAGCTTCTCTATCTTTGTAGGACAAAATAGATTTGATATCTAACAGTTATTGCACAGCAAATATAATTTTTTATTGAATCACGAATAAATAAAAGCACTAAACGAGAACATTGTAAAATCAATACAAATCGAACATTCATACAAAAATAAATATGCACGATCGATTTAGGGTCTAAAAGCTGAAAACATCTAATCTATAAAATAACTCTTAAGTCTTCTCCATGTACATTAATTATCAATTTATAAAACAAAAAAGGAAATATTACTACTTTCGAGCAATCTACCTGTGGTGAGCTGAAGAGAATCACCAATACCTCCATCAGCGGCAGCGGAGGTAGACGAGGAAGCGGCCAGCAGACCCGATGGTTCCTCCAGCTCCGTGTCCGATACCTCGTCCAGCTCTAGGGAATCGAAGAGTTTGGCCAGTGGGGCCGGCTTGTCTGCTGTGCCACTGGTGATATTGGCCACACCGGCAGTGCAGGGTTCAGTTGGTAATGGAGGGCGACAGTCACTGGAGGCACGATCCTAATGGAGGGGGGAGGAGGTGGTTGGGGAGTTCAGGGTGTAAGGATTGTTTAACTGCGCGAAGGAAAATTTCTATTCAAACCAACCAATGCATAAAGATCAATTTCACAGGGCCTCTTTTTGTTTAGTTCTATTCTATACTGGCTAATGGAATGTACAGTAATAACATGGTGTGTTGGCTAATTGTTACAAGGATTATTTTAAACGGCTAATATTCATCATAATATAACACAAATTTCATTAAATTTAATGTAGGGAATCGTGTATGAAAAACAGTTACACTTACAGATATCAATTGCAATAAAACTCCAAAAAAAGTGTATATACATTAAGGAATATATTCATTTTAAAATTTTATGTAAATGAGCTGTTTGTATAATTTATTTAAAATATCGATTTCCCTTAATTAATGCAAATATAACTAAACGTATGACCTAAAAACCTGTCGGAAAATTTTCAAAAGTATATTTAATTACACACAGTAAAATTTCTTCATTTTTATTATTCAAGCTATTAATGTATTCAGTATTAAAAAATTAAAAACATGACAAATATCTGTATTTATTGAAAAAGTATTATTCAGCATTAAAGAATCTACGTAAATATTGCTATGATAAGACTGAATCAGCAGTATTAACATTGTAATTGATTATTATTTTCAAGAGTATATCACACTACTTTCGAGACACCTACATTTCGCAGTTTCACATTAAACTAACTAACAACCAACTACACAGGTAGTGCCATTATCTTTATAAGCGCAGCACACAATGCAATTGCCTTTCTACCACACAAGTGTCGTATTATTACCGAGATTGCAGTGTACAGCGTTTGCAATAAATTCAACAGGAATTCAGTTACGAGGACAACACCTAGGTCAAACTTAATGTTTGATAACTGTAGAACTTACATGGCACGCCAATTAACAGTAGACGTATAGACATAACAGATGCTGACATGTAACTGTAAATATATGGTGTTATTCCTCATACAATGGTACATTGAATAACGATAAATGGACCGAAGATAAAATATGAAGAAAGTTAAGCAATAGATAACCCTGGAGATAGCTTCGGAGATAACCCCCCCTTACTATTCAGGACTACTTTAATTTAAAAACTTAAACAAAGAACATCTCCATCTCATTATTTGCTACCAAAGGATTCATTACATAACCAAAAAGGGAGATTACAAACAACAACTTATTCAGACTACTCTCAGCCCATATTCAGCCAGGAAGGGTTCCTTTTACTAAATTAACATTTTCAATTATTTCCATGATTACAATATTGATTTAATTTTCTCATTTTGTTTTTTTAAATTGCATACATACAACTGAACGTTTATTTGTGGAGCGCTATGCCCAGATCCATAAAAAATATGCCTATATTATTAATATATTTAAAAAGTATTAGCAATCTATCTATATATTAAGTTTACAGATAATTCAACTTCATTACTAAATTATTTTAGTAGTTCTTTATTATAGATGTTAGTAGTCTCATGTTACTCATAAGTAGTACTGAACAAGTAATATTTATAATCACTATATTATTAATTTATTTTATATCTTTATAGCATCATCAGCTGTATTTCTGTGTTTATGATTTATTTATTTATTTATGATTTATTAACAGTATACTTTTATTGTCATTGATGATTTAGAAATGTTATATATAATAATATATTAATATTTATCTGTAAATACTCGGTAAGCCAAGTAAAATTTTTATTTTTTTTTTAAATTTTAGGCACAACCCCTAATAAGAATTAGCTGCTGTTATGTCAGGCAAATCGATACCAGGTTTAACAAAAATCCTGACACATTCGTTAGCTATATTAAAAATTACAAAATAATATCATAAACATTTAAGGGTGTCGATATTGGTTACACAATTTCCAGGTTCTAGATACTGTGAAAATGACTATAATAACACTAAAGTGTCAAGGGGGGTTAAGAAATTGATATCCCCATATTCTCTCATCATTTCTAACACAAAAAATAACAGATAGATTGAGCTGAAATTTTCAAATAGGTGATGAGATACACAAAATGTTACAAAAAATAGTAACATGATTGGTGTTTGTGACGTCACCAATTGAAACAAGTTTTCCGGAAAAAGTTATTATTTTGGTTTATTTATTTACATCTTTTAAACTTAAACGACTGTTTCACAGCCTATTCCATTGTAATGATCTTTCCATGTTATTTATAAAAGTCGAGCTTACCATGCCCTGGATAGTACCACAAGAGCCACCCTTCCTCAAAGACCTCACAATAAATTTACACAGTTTATTAATTTTGATTAACAAAATCCGTTAATGTATAAGTATCTGTAAACTTTTCAAATTTCTGGCGACTTTCGGGGCACTCTGTAGAATGAAATTATGAAACAACCTGGTGGAATTTCCATCAAATTGCCCAGTTCAGTGTCAACTAACCTCCTTGTCGCCAACAGCAGGTCTCCCAGAGCGCTCCTCCTCGTCAACAAACCGGCGTGACCCGGGTGACACGTATCTCTCAGCCGCATCCAACAGCTGCTGCTGATGATGCCCCTCCTCACCACCTCCTCCCTCCACCTCACGTCGCCTTGACGACGAGTCAGTCCGCGTCTTGTTGTGCCCACCGCTGGAGTCCCGGTGTCGCCTTGACGACGAGCCTCCTCGATGATCCGACTTGTCACCACCACCACTACGACGAGAGGAGTCTCGGCTCTCGCCTCCTCCTCCCCCCCGGCTGCCGCCGCTACTTCGGTGTTGTTGGTCCTTGTTGCTACTGCCGCTCCGGTCGGTGAAGTGTTCCATCTGCTGCTGTGGAGGTGGCACCGGTTGTTTCGATGATGAGTGGTCTCTGTGGCTGCCTCGATCACGTGACGAGGAGGAAGTCTGGAGTGTGATGGGGACAACAGTTGTATGATAGAAGACTACAGTCGAGTGCCTATATTACATCATGTCAACACGTGTCTCCTGTATTTATAATATGCTATATGCTTTCAGGTGACAACTTTACTTATATTTAATTTATTTACAGAATAATTATTAATATTCAACACTGTAAGATCTGATAAGCGGTATGATTAATAAATCGATAGCAGAAATGAGTTAATATACATATATAATAAAAAAATTGGTTATGAAATTTTACAATGACATACAACAACGAGATGGATAAATACACTCTAACAGACCTATTTACCTCTTTTTGCCGCAGTGCGGAATATTTAATGTAAAATTGTAGAATAATAAATTACTTCCAAAACACAAATATATTTATATGTAATTAGATAAAGTGAACAATATCAAACATAATGTGCTTTAAAGAAATAAGAACAAATAATATGCTTATATAATAAGTAATTTGACAAAGATAGTCAAGTTTGAATGTTCTGTTGATAATATGGATTTGTTAAAGATTTATAAAAATATACAAAAAACAAATTCAAGTACGAGGTTCGTAATAAACACGTTTTAGTTTTTGGAGATCACAAACTCTATGCATAACATAATTTATTAACAAAAACTGTAAATGCAATGTTTTACTAATATAATTAATAATATTGTCTATTACATCCACATAATTAAATTGATTAATGCGTTGAATAAAAATTACGTTTCGTTTGAGCAAAGATAGCTTTGCGTTTGACGAATAATTATCAACCAATCCCAAGTGTGCGATTTACTTAATGCTAGGAAATGATGTATCAGATAAATTGTGCTTATCGTTTAGAGGCAAGTAAAGTTGGGAATCCGTAATCTAATTAAAATATAAAGTTAATATAAAGCTAAAAATATTGTAATTTTTCACAAGATTAGAACAATGCGGAATAATGAGACATCAATGCGAAATAACGGAATTTACTTTGAAAATGCGTAATAATTCTGCAAAATGCGGAATAGTAAACAGATCAGCTCTAACCATGTCTAGCATAGAGAATGCAGCTTTACCAGTCATTGACATACTCTGTTCAATTATAAATATTTTCAACAGGAAAATATATTAACAAGGGTACCATGAATTCTTTCTAGGTATCCTTGAATTTTGCAATACATAATATACAGTGTGTATTAATGTTAAGTTTTCATGTTCATTTATTTTTTAAGATTTTCCAAAAACGGCGGCACCAGTTGTAGTAAAATCCAAACTCACCTGCTTGTAATCCTTGCTTTCTCCACGGTAGCCCTCTCTGGCGTACTTGCAGCTCTGGTCATCCCGGCGGGAACGCCGGTAGTCCTCCTCCTCCTGATCACGCCTTGAACTCGCCGCGCCCCCCCCGCCTACCTTCTTCCCTCCACTTGAGGTGGTGGTGCTGGGGGCTTTCTTGCTGGTGCCCCCTTCTTTAACGCCACCACCGCTAGAGGTGGTGTAGCGACGGTCGTCCGAGGAAGATTTCTTTGTCGAAGTTGCCGGGGCTGTTGTCCTTGTGGTAGCGCTGTCTCGGTCCCCCTTCTCTGTTGCCCGACTTCTAGATGAGGAGCTTTGAACACCGCCTGCTAACGTAAGTGAACAGGGAGGCATTTCCATTCATAGTTTTAAATTTTTAAATTGAAATACCAAATACATGAAGAACGATTACATAAAACGACCAATAATCACGAATAAAAATATTTATAAAATATTGTATACTTGTAATCACTTTTGAAATGAAAAAAATCCTCCTTTCATTGTTACTATCACTTACTTTATCATAAATTCATAAGTAAATTTTCATTCTATCCGTTATAACTCATTCAATTTAGATAAAAACTAACATATAATCGCGACTCTATCAAATCATAATAAATACGATGCAGTTGCCGAACCAGTAAAATGATAAATCTTAACCGTGATAATATTAAATAATAAACACAATTTACACCGAATCAAAGAATCTTTTGCTAGTAGAGGGGGTACCCAACCTACAACTCAACTGATATTGATGTTTGACGTGGACAAAATTGACCAATCAGACATTCTGTATAAAAACAGTGGCAGACAGAAATGATTAAGTTTGGTAAAATGTGCACGGGCATCATATTAAGTATATACAAAATCTTTATTTTTTTGTTTAATTTTTTTTAAAACAGGCTTAATAATAAGTTTTACTAACAAAAAACGAAATTCGGTATTTATTTTGATGTGCATGGGTAACCATAACAACACGTCAAGTGTCGGAGTGTAAAATCTCGAAAACTTCTTTCGTCAAATACAAACCAAGTTCAACTCACCACTTCGCTCATCATACTTGCTGCTACCATGACCGCCGCCCTTAGAACCGCTCCCACCTCCACTCTTGTACTCCCGTTTACTGGAGGACGATCCGTACTTCTCCTCCCCCTCCCCCACCTCCTCCTGATGGTACTTGCGCTTCCGTTCCCGTCTCTTCTCCACCTCCACCACCGGGAGGGCAGCAATGGGGGGAGGAGGGGAACTTCGATGATGATGTCGGCGCTTCTTTTTTTCGCTCTTCTCCGCCTTGGTGGGAGGCGCGGGGGAGCTACTTAAACTCGACTCACTCAGAGAGCTGTCACTCCCTCCCCGGTCACTACCCGCCTCCCGTTCCACTGCTGCCACCGAGCTTGACCGAGAGCCTAGAAGGAGAAAATAGGGGACAGTTGATGGCAGGGTGTCCATGGTACTGGTGATTTTAAATTTAGGATGGTATCTAGAATATGAGAACAAGTCGTTCAGATATAGATCATTTTAATAAAACTTGTGTCGTTACGGAACATTTTAAAGAAAATCAAATTGTTTTAATGTGTCTCTAGCGATGCAACTATATGCTACATTAATCGACGCGATCGTTTAGCTATATACAAACCTGAGACGAAAGCCGGGGCCTCCTCGACATCCACACCCCTTGAAAACGTCTTCCTGGAGGAGGACTGCGTCTTGCTCGATGATCGATGACGCCCCTCCTCCTTCACCTCTTTCTTGTAGCCCCCTCCACTACTCCGATGGTGGTGATGGTGTCCCCCCACGGCAGCCTCGGCGGGGGCAGCAGCAGGGGACGGGCTTGGCTGCGCCTCCTCCACCTCCCGACTGCTATAGCCATGGTGATGACCACTGGTGGTGGTGGTACTGTGGTGGTAGTCCTTCTGGTCACTGCGCCGTTTCTCGGTGGTTCTAGTGGACGACTCCTTGTCGCCGCTGGCCTTCTCGTACTGGCGGTCCGGGTCCTTGGTTGAGTATTTCTCTGGTGTTACAGAAAAAGAAGAGGAGGACAAAATTGAATAGAAGCTGAAATAAGGTTATCTCGACATAGCTAGTTACAAGGCAACAACAATATTTTAGGGAAAAATTAAAATAAAAACATATGAGTAAATTTTGGCGATTGAATGGCATTTTTTCATTTTTGTTATTTTTTTATTATTTTAAACTTTGCATTATCATATTTGAAACATTTATACTAAATAATGAAAACTAATTAGATAAAAAAGCTAAACCAACCCACAAAACCTAGAATACAACTTTTCACAAATTAATAACTATACATGACAAAAATGATACATTTTATTATTAAAGGTCTTACCCCGATGATGCGATTTTGACTTCTTCTTTTTTGTAGACTCCTCCTCCTCTGATGAATATCGCTGAATAATGAAATAAAACAATCAGAAAAATCTAATTCTCAATAAAATGTAGAACTAGAATATTTTGAATTATTAAAAAATAGAAATATGGATTATGATATTTAATTTATAAAAATAATTCTTTGCTATTCAAAATAGTAATACAATATAGTGATTTAGTCAAATTAGTATCAAACAGATATGAAATTGATAAATTTTGCGGTTTGTTTTATTTTTAATTCAATAATAAATAGATACTATAGTTTTTCATTTAAAGCATCTTAATATTATTATGTAGTGTTTTACCACATTTAGTAGCTGCTTTGAAAATTTCTGGTTCATTATTATTATTTAAT
Organism: Coelogynopora nodosa; assembly: GCA_034780555.1. Taxonomy (NCBI): domain Eukaryota; kingdom Metazoa; phylum Platyhelminthes; order Proseriata; family Coelogynoporidae; genus Coelogynopora; species Coelogynopora nodosa. Next base: position 12,105 of record JAUZND010056677.1, read on the forward strand.
TTGTTATGTAGTGATATAGAGGAATAGAATGGAATGGTGTCATTTATTATAGTATATAGTTTCATAATATTATGAATCAATGTTTTAAATATAATACTAATATCAATAATAAATAAGTAAAACTATTATTAAATTAAAAATTATTACAAAAATTTATAAATGCTTCTATCCGAAAGAATAGTTTTTTATAAAGGGTTCTACAAAAAGTCATATCGTTTAAAAGTATATTTATGTTTAACATAAAAATTGATGTCTTCCTGTATATACGAAATATTAAATAAGACAATATCAATATTTTTTTATACATGTATTGACTTTTTAATTACAACTAAATTAGAAAGTACTTTTTTATCATGATTAAATTAAATAAATTTTCAAGTAATACATTTACAATAATTAACAATTCCAAAAAATATTTTCTTATTCTACTTTTCACATTATTCAATTACAAATTAAATATAAGCGCACAGTATAAGTATAATCTAGTTAAAGTGAATAATATCTATACCTGAAGCATGAAGAAAAAAGAATGCATTATTTTATACCTCATATTTACGTCTTTTGCTGTGCTCTTGCCCTGAAGATGACTCTAATTTGGAGGCAACTGCCGACTTCAACTTGTCCACGTCCTTGTCACGTCGTGAGCTCTTGCCACCGCCGTCACTGGATCGATGGTGTTTAGAACTACTACCACCGCCGCCTCCTTCCTCTTGCATTCCAGATGACACCAAGGCGCCGGTGTCCGGAACACCGCCATCGTCTGAATTATCATCACCTGTTGTCTTCTCCTTGCGTGATCGTTTTGAGCCAAGGCGATCAAAAACGCTGGTCCGGTTCTTGCTGTCCGACATGTCTGTTTTCAACAATTTCAATTTCTTTCTAAAATAGTAAACACATTAAGCATTATATGATGCATAACAAATAATATCCACAATCAACTTACAACATGTACTTGACTCATGTTGCAGATATTTCAAAAGCTTGCTATAAGATATATTAGATAAGAAAACATATAATCAGGTACTATGTTTCTGACATTTTATTATACTTCAATGTCATCAATGAGATAATTACATGGGGCTGGCGTCACAAAAGTCTGTTCACCTTAGTATTGAAATTCAACTTGTTGTAAAAATATATCGTTTAATACATTTTGTTACAATGTTGCAAAACTGTATTTAATTTTTTTGCAGTACTTATGATAAAATTAGTTATTATGATAAAGGAAGTGGTAGGTTGACAGATAAATTCTACACCTCAAAACAATCAATTTGCAAGATTGTAATTGCCAAAAAATGGTGATAACTTACCTATATCTTTTTGTAGAAAGCTAAAATGTCTTGGTTTTTGATGAAGCAATTTTTGGCTGAGCAATGCATGTTTGACATGCTTTCCAAGTATAATGATATTTATAAATAGTAGACAATTCACAACCAAAATATTAGCATGAGCTAGTAAATGTGCTATTTATCCTTTATATATTATGCAACCATATATTTTGTGATTGATTAATTTGATTAATATTGATTTTGTATGGTAGTCAATCAGCTATTGCTGTAATGCATGGTTAGTTTAAAAAGCACAACTAAAAGCCAACCAATAAGTGTTAAAATATGGGCATATATGGTTATGTACAATATTTATTAGATTAAAAAAATTAGAGATAAAATGTTTGAGTTTGATGATTTTTTTGAAAAAAGTAAAAGCCATCACAGACATTTTTATATTAAACATATTATAATGTATAGAAAATGATTTGTTTATACAATCTTTTATTGATTTATGTATGTATTCTATATACAGTATATAAACAAATTTTAATAATGGTAGATGTATTATGTATTTCAGTCATCAACATTATTAAAGTTATCAAAATGAATTGTGTACAATTTTTTGAAAATTTTACTTTTTTGACCTTTTTCAGCTATATTAAGCATTTTTTAGAATACAAATACAAACTTTATTATATCAGCATTTGTTAATTAAACCAATTTTATAAATGACTACTTGTTCATTGTTATTGATGTTAGTTGCAATATCAGTCATAAGTCACAGAAAGGATATATTTTATTTGATAATTAATGTGTTTCTAAAGATAAGAGTTTTGCTTATTTAAAGCAAATTTTATAAATAAATGGCCACCTTAAAAAATTGTTCTTATTCCATAAATGAAATGCTTAATTAACACATGGTTGTTCTTTTTAACTATTAGGTAACATTTCCATAAAGGGAATGTATCATTAATTAGTTTCACTTTATAAGGGTACATTTTATTAATTTATTAGGTGTCCTAAAAAGACATGTCCTACAAAAGTTTGTCAATATTCTACTTAAGAAGAATTTCAAAATAAACATATTATTTAAATAATCAAAATAACAAATGTTGAGCATTATTTAAGTTAAGTGATACCAAACAGATTTCACAGTAAACATTATTTTAAAGATCAGTAAAATAGTATGAGATTTTCTTATCAGAATAATTTGTCAGTTTCAACTATTTTTTATACTTCAATTGACAAATTAAAGTAGTATAAATATGTCACTTTCATTAGCATGAAATTAAATGTTATTTCTATTTTCAAAAGTATATAAAGATTACAGTACAGTGTTAGTAAAATGATTATGCAAAATTATAAATAATTAATTAATATAGGATTGTCCAACTTAAGACAAAACAATTCACATTATTAATTTATATATACAATAATATTTATCATTTTTATTTTACAATCTTTTAATAAAATATCATTAAATATAAAACAAAAGTATAAATTCAAGAAAAGCATTATATGGGCGAACTGTTAATATAAAGTAACACATTAATATATATATATATTAGGGACAACAAACTGGTGTTGATATATATTATATCCAATGACAATTTATTAAATTAAAATATTTACATATATATGGATACAGAACATAGATTACATATGTATGTACAAGAAAATGTTATCAATATAAAAATTATTTTCACAAATAAATAGATAGATTATATAAAAAATTACATATCAATTTTTACTACTAATATATTTTTTGGTAAAATTTCATCTTTTTGATAATTCACATATATATGTGTAGACATCGTGGAATACTTAAGGTTCTAAAAATATATTATTGGTTCATGTTGTAAATAATTGATAAGAAAATAGACATCATTTATGAAATAATTGATTTGCCATTGTTATAATGAATGCTTGAGCTAAACAGTTTAATTTAATAAAATAATCCGATTAAAAAGTATTCATATTTTATAGTGCTTTATGTAGACTCGGTTTTTAACTGAATTAATTTTTCAGATGATTTCATATATCATAATTTAAAAAATTATGTGGAACCAGTGATTGGGGTCATTGAGTGCATAATAATATTTTATAATTAAAGTGCCCTTTTTGTAGGCAAAGTTGTCCCCTTGGAAAAATATTAAATTCTGCTTTTACTGGAAAATAATTATTTGAAAATATGTGCCCTTTCAGTTAAAAAGGGCAAACTGCTTTCCTTTTGGAAAATTAATTAAAATAAATTTAAAACTAGTTTATTATAAAAGTCAAAAGACTGCCTAAGATATTCATTTTTGTGAAAAGCAGAGTATATCATAGAAAATATTAGTTAATATATTGTTTAATTGACTAAAATACTTTCAATAATTGGAGTTCTTTTAGCTTAAATTTGTTTTTGACTTTCATACACAAAAAAGTTTACATACCAAAGAAGCAATCTCAATGTTGTAACAATGCATAAAACATGACACCTGCCAAAAATTGTGTCAGTGGTTCAATTGTGGCTATTTGTTAAATTTGTTAATGTCACTGCATGTAAAAAAACATTGATCATGTTCATGATATTATGAGAAATATTATGAGAAATTCTAAAATATGTCACCAAAGTGAGAAAATGTATAAAAACAGTAGTCTATAAGGCTAGTAGTTGCTCTTCAATTCAAAAAACGATGCTTGGGATTAATAAAGCATGATAATGTGAACATTACACTGCAATTGAATACTTATTGTATATATGGTGAAATTCTTTGAAGTTCTTGAAGTCAACAATAAGATTCAATCACCCTTCAATGATTTTTCAGAAAACTTTTGCAATGAAAGGGTTGTCGAGTTAAAACTAAAAGCATCAACTTATTCAGTATTAATATTGGTATGGTCACATATCTATTACACATTTTTATATGGCAATACCCTTCAATGTAAAAGCTTTCCCAGTTATAAATTATACTTATCATGACTTTAGTGATTTTTCAGAAAACTTTATAAAATAAAAACAAAATTTAACAGCATATTCTGATACATCTATCTGATTCCAATTTTAAATATCCATGGATAAAACATGAGGGCAATTCCAAATAACATTATGCTGATACCAATGTTACCTGGAATAAAACCAATGCAAGTTATACAAAATAAAATTGGATGCTGATTCCACAAAACCTTATAGCAATGCCCGATTAGGGATTAAAAATTATAGTGAGAAATAAATACAAAAAATAATAATAGAGGGACAGCTAGAGTGAGAACATGGTTACAATTAGGAGCAGAAAATCTATATTTTTAACACAGTACAAAAATTTAATGGAATCATAATTTCTAAAATTCAATGTGATATTTACTATTTAGTATCTTTAACTATTTGTTCATGGGTATTCAAATTCAAAAATTGTATGCTAGAACTGGCTATAATATAAAATCCTGAGTTATGGCATACTTTTCATTAAAAAGTGAAAGTCTCGCTTTTTATTGGCTGTTGCACTCAAAAATTTTGACAGCACCAGGTCTATTGGGTCTACATGAATTTTATTTGATCAAAATAACATATCATTTTCACGATAATTATTTATTAAATTCCATTTAAATTGATATTATCATATAAATTATAGATTCCAGTTTCAATTAACTTTTTAATGTGTATCTGAAATGCTATAATTTAGAAAATAAAACATGTACACTACTCACATGCACAGTAGATAAACATTGCCTCAAATCATATACTAAACATTCATATTCAAAACAAATTTTTGTTAGTTCTATAACAAGTTCCATAGAATTACATAATTAGCTAGCACACACTTGGCAATTAAAAGAGGGGAAAGGATTAAATCAAATAAAAAGAAGTTGGTCTTTTTGCTAGATAAATGCTGTATATTGGCATTCTGAAGTGAGCATAGCATGTGACTAAAATATAACAGTATACTAAATGGGAAGAAAAACTCAGTCTTAATATAAACCAGATATACTAATTTGTTGTCTGGATGCAGACACAGAATAATAGCAATGAACACAAATATTATTATTTGGTCAATTTTATGTATGAAGAAAAATGTTATTGCAATATTGATTATTATATAATATAAATATAATGAAGAAAAACTATTTTTTTGATAATATTATAAACCTATATTTATATATTTGCAATATAATTAGTTTTATAATTAATGTATTAACTAAAAATGTATCTATGCATTTGTTTACAATAAAAAATATATATGTATGTTCAGACAGAATAATATATACACATGTAATAATAAGTCCCTACAATATTCACAGCAAAACAGTTAATTGAGCACAAAAAAGTGAATAATGACTTGATCCTGTAAAGACGATCTTGATTATTTAACTATCAAGGCATGTTAAGACATAGAAATTGCAAAATTTGCAGAAATCTATCCTGATGCATTGTATCAGGATGCCAAAAATATCAGAACTGTGCAAAATATGTGTTTCCAAATATAATTTTATTTCCAGTTTATGACTAAGGCTACAGTAAAAAAATTATCCTGAGAAAAAAATCAATGCCAACGCCAAGTGCCTGAAATAAAACCTGATGCTGATTTCAAATAATCCAATGCTAATAAATATATATTTTTAATTTATTTTAAGCAGTTGTCATACTTCTGGTAGCCATCAAAATAACTACAATTTTATAATTCCAGCAAAATAAATAATTATTGGAAATACTTATAGTATAGTTACATGTTAATACTCAATGAAAATTTAATATAAATATTATAAGTAAAATATAGAAATTATGTTTCTAAGTAAGTTACATTATAAAAAATTCTGGAATAATACAATTTTAGTTATTTTGATAGCTACTGGAAGTATAAAAACTATGTATATTTTATTTTTCACTTACTATGTATCTATTTATTATGAATTATTATCATTTCAAATATATAATTTCATTTGACTGCACATCTGATAACTGTGTGTATTGTATTTGCTTTTTGCTAATTAGAATTGAGAACTTTTGAAATTCTATTTATTTTTCCTCTAGCACTGGAAAATGGCCAATAAATTTCATACACCTAGTGTCAGGTTAGATAAACCTATCTTTATTGATTCACCTAGTAGTTATTTTTGGAACTCCATAAAACAAATGATATTGCCATGGCAAGGCAGTCTTGTCATCATGGTTAATATTAATGGCTATTTAATTCTGATTGTCAACATTTACAAAAAAACGTTCATAAAATTTTTAATATTTTTATCAATATAAGTACAAGGTCTATATACTAATATCAATAATATTTAACCCTTTAAACCCGGATGGGACGAACGCTGTCCCAAGATACAACCGTTTATGCCCGCCGGATGGGACGAATGCT
>JAUZND010056688.1:0-18716 GCA_034780555.1 Coelogynopora nodosa
TCTAATAAGCTATAATAAATAATCACATTTACTAAGGCTTTAACATGCCTATCACACCTTTTTTAAGGCTCCTGCACGCGAATCACACCTGAATTTTGCTTTTGCATGCCAAATATCTTAAGAATATTGCTTCCTGAAAAAAATTTGTTTAGCCATACTCATATATATATAAAATTAACACTATACTGAAATAGATTATGTGTAACTCTATTACTAAACTGATAACTAAACTTAATAAAATTAAAACCAAGTATATTATAGCATTAGGAATATTTAATAACTATTTTAACATTATTATTATTAAAAATTTAGTTTAATTTAAGGTCAACATTATTTCCCTAGTCATGTTTAAAATAAAACACTGAGTATTTTGATAATAAGAAAAAGATCAAATTATATCTTATATATTTACAATAGAAGCAATTCAAATATTTCAATAAAAATGCAATCAATATAATTATGTCATGTGCTTTTAATATTTAATTATAAGGTTTTTCTTTAACTTATATTAATTATAAGAATTTGACAATAGACCTTTATTAATATTAGTTAAAAAAGTATATTGTATAACTATTTATAATTATATTAAATTTATAAGTAAAGAAATTAAAATCATTTGTATACAATTGTTATATATAACCATAAATATATAATTAATAATATTAGAGTCTAAAATTAAATAAAGATTATTGAAATTAATACAACATTTTATCAGATTAATAAAATTTAAACATACAGTTTAATTATGGAAATATAGGTACAAAAACACAAATGAAGCTACAGTCTATTATATATATAGAAAACCTTTTGACTTATTTTTTCAAATAAATAACTATTTGGTATTCTTTTGGTTTATGACTGTTTTATTTATTTGATGCTTATATTTGGCAGTAATATTTGTTTTTAATGCTAATATTAGTAAAAAAATACAATATCTATACATTATCTAAAAATTATTATCTACATATGGTAATGATGTACACAAAGTTCATGAAAAGATTTTATTGTCTAAATATCGTTGGTGTATTTAAAATTTAAATATATTATCATATTTCTTAACTAATATTAGCATTGAAACAATTCTAAATATTATTATAATATTTTTTAACTAATATTTGCATTAAAACAATTATTAATATCATTATCATTTAAAAATAAATATTACAGCAAATATATACACTACATAATTTATGGTCATAAACTGAAGGAATACCAACTATTTATATTATTTAAAAAGTATTTTAATCTTCATGATCTTTTTGAATATAAAAATACTAATAGTGTATTTATATTCAAATTTAAATTACCATATTTAAACAAATATTATTATTTTCTAATGGATTTGTCCATTTTTCACTAGATATATAACTGTCATCAGCACTTCTGATTGGATAAATGGTCTTATACAGGCCTATAGGAGTTTTTATAAATGTGCTATAACTATTACATTATAAGGCATTTCTGCTGAACCCAGGTGTTAGCCTATTACCAGCACTTTTTTAAGGTTGTTTCACCATACTAAACAGTGAATTCAAAATTAACCAAATGCACTAAGTCTGTAGTCAATATTATAAACAAATTAATTAGCTATATCAATCAACTTTAACTGACTGCACAGTTTTTTGTGCATCTGGGAACCATACAATGGTTCTATGTATTGTGGCTAAGACATTGTTGCTCTTAGGAAAGTCTTTATAATTTTCATAAATTTACAAAAAACTGCTGCAGCATTTCCTATGGGCCTGTTATAATGTTAGCAACAAAAATGTCAATTATAATTTAATCTAAACAAACTAAGAAGTCAGTTGTGTTTTAAAAAGTTAAACTAACAGGTGGTTAGAAACAGGTTTCCCTCACTGGAAAACTCTTTGAATTTAGACAAGGTGTATTCTTGACCAGGAAAACTTATTGAAACTGGTTTTAGTAAGGGAAAATCAGGAAAACTCCTTGAATTTTAATATGTGCTGTCATAATTTTTGTTGGTGTATATAAACATAATTTCAAAATTGTAATATTTTTACCCAACAAAATTTTCCTACAGCAGATGAAACTAGTTTATTTTATTTTATTTTCAGAGATGAAATAAAAAAATGAATGTAAATCTTTCAATTTATACTTCAAGAATGTTTAAATTAGATACAGATAAAAAACTAAATCTTGCAAGCATCATGTTAATATTATTACTATGTCTATACTTACACTATATTACTCTGATTACTAAGTATATACTGTATTTTATGCATCTGACTTTATAATAATTAATTTGATTTTTACTTTCAGGAAAGCATCTGGAAAAAACCAGGAAAATAAATCAAGAAAATGAGTAGAAATAATAGTGCAGAAATAATACCTTAGTTACAGTTTATGATAATTTAAGCCATGCAGTAAGGGTACTATTTATAAATATTGATTTAAATTTACAAGTTTAGATTTATACTGCCAATGGAAATTTCAAATTGTAAACAGTTTAAAAATTGACCTCACTCTTTTACTTGGTTATATGCTAATATGTTCCACCAACTTTTGTAAAGTAATTTTATTGGGTTTAAGAAAATACACCATTATTAAAAAAATGTTTTATTGAAGCAAAATATAGACCAAACGTAATCTGAACCAATGGTAAAGTGACTTATTACATATAGAAGGTGCATGGTACTTAGATTCTGGGCACCATTATCCTGTATAATGTTTAATAAACATTGGAAATTTAGTTGAATGTTGTCATTATATATCATTAATATTATTTTCAGATCTAGTTATGTATTACACATTACTTTTTCACAGACCCTAAAAATTATATAATTACCAAACAAAATATTACTTGTGGATATACAAATGAATAATATGATATTAGGATAATTCATATGTAATTCATAAAACATACAAATGTTTACCTATGGCACATAATGTATAGTGGACTTTATTGTTATAAATTTAGGAAATTATAAAGTACAAATATTTATTTTCTGTAATTGTAAATTTTAGCTATGTAATTTAGAAAGTTAATGTAGTACTACTTAACCTACATATATGTGATAATACAGAAAATGTATGTTACCCTGTTTTAAAATCATGATAGTGTTCCTCTTTATTTTTATAAATTTATTATATTATGATATCTAAATAAATTTTAAAAAAGTTTAAATTTTGATATTTTATTAACTTTTTTTATAGGCTATGCCCTACAGATAAATTAATACTTAAACATTATTCTTTAAATCCTACTAATCCCTTTAGATCTCATCTTTTAGAAGCTATCTCATAAGTCAAATATATTTAGATATATATTGTGAAGTAATTATGTTTATGACATTCTGTTACTCCTCAATTACAGTTACAAACCATTTTATATAGTATTGCAGTTTAAATGTATTAATAATAGGTATTGTTCATATTATATTACATATGACTAAACTTATTCTTTTCAACATATTTAGTTTACTATAGTTTAATATTAATATTCTTATTAATGCATTATGTAGAGAATAAAAAAAACAATCATTTTTAAATATTCAATGTTCAAAAGCAATTACAGTATTATTTGAATTCATATAATATTTTAATGTTTTAAATTTAAGAAGTTTTTAAAAATAAAGGCATTCTCATTTATAAATGTGTTTTTGTATAACATATATTTATAATAAAAAATATTGAATTAGTGATTTATACTCGTAATGTTGTAAAAATGTAAGATTTTTGAATTTTGAACTATACAACTTATCATACTAAGTGTTTATTTAGTAAAATTATATTTATTCAATCTTTGGTAGACTCATACTTTATAATATGTTGAAATTAGGATGGCATATCATGGTGTGCTATATATCAAATGAATACTGTATTTTAATACAATATATATATATATATGTATTATAATTCTTGTTATATTAAATAGATAAATTATGTCTGAAGAAACAAATAATAGTTCTCATGTGGTGAGTTAAATAAAGTATTTATTGATTAGTTTGATGATACAATAAATAATAGTATTTATGATACAATTTTTTGGCATTTTCTTATTTGACTAAGCCATAGTTGTCTTAGCCATGTGTGATTTATTTTCTTTCAATTGCTAAATTAATTAGTGATTAATTTTGTTATTTTTTGTATAGTAAGCAGTAAACTACTGTTGTAATGCTTAGTTATTTGACAAAGATCAACTAAAATCTAGCCAATCACTGTTAAAATAAAGAAAGGGTATCTTTGCATACATTATTTATCAGAGCTTAATATTTAATGTGAATTTCATTTCATTCATTGTTTCTTATATTTTTGGAGAAACATATTTTAAAAGTCAATAGGGATCTATGGAAAACCATGGAAATATATATATTATAAATTTAAAAATATTTTTTTATAATTGAAGGAAAGCTTAATTAAAGCGAATTGGAAACCAAAATTAAATTCATGAATTAATTATTAATAATAATTATATAGTTAATATAATTAATAATAGTATATGTATTAATTATAATAATAATATAAGTAGGCCTAATTCAATTTTTTTTCACAATTCAGTTATTAAAAAATGCATTGTTGTATTTTTGTTTGTTATGTTCTGATATGTTTATATTTAACTATTTATGTAATTATTAGTTTTGTTATTAATTTATATCCCAGCTTTAATACATTTTTTTGGGAAATATAATATAATACATTTCTTGTTTAAATAATTTAAATAAATAATAGTTTTTACTGTAATATAGAAGTTTTAAATACATACATGAAGATACCTTTGCTCTTGTTATTAATATTTTATCGCTTATATTATTCAATATATAAGTAAATATTACAAACAAGATTTGTTAATTTATTTTTCAATTATACAAATATTGCTCTATGTATCAAATTTGTGTTATTCTATTCAACTTAAATATTATTATTTTTAGACATCAGATGATCGTCTCTTTATCAAGAATGGAATGATAATAAACAATGATCATGCATTTCATGGAGATATTTATATTGAAGATGGCTTCATAAAGTATGTTTTTGCTTATTCTTAACTATGTTGTAAGGCCTATATATTTGTATATATAATTATATATTTTGTATGGTGGAGCTAGGTTATGTTGATAATTATGATTTCACACTAAGTTAAAAAATGTTGATTGATATTTAAAAATTAAATATTTTTGTAATTCTATTAAATCATTTTCGTGTAGGCCTACTTTTACTTTTTGTTTATACACTGTGATTAATTAAATATATAGGAAATGCATCAAAATGTATTGAAAATTAGAAATATAGAAATAACATAGGACCTAATAACAGCGCCTTTTTATATGTTTCATACACAGATGCATGTTAAGGTATGTCACTGAGTTGTAATCACCGAGATTTAATTAAGTTCTATTTTTAAATAGATTACATCATTACTATTTTCTTGGTATTGGTAGGAAAATCATATTTCACTTTTTAATTCTATTCAATGTGAATTTACCATATTTAAAAATTATTATATCGAAAAATTGGTAATTTTATATCTTATCATAAATTAGATTGATTATTTTATTCGAAAAATTATTATAGGTAACGTTGACCGAATCATTTTTTACAATAAAAAATGATTACCACAATTATATTACCATACATTTCTAGGAAATCATTAAATATTTTAAATTTTGGCGTTAGTGACAGTATAGCCTACTAATGAAGTTTTACAGGATTTTGTATATGTCACATTTTGTTTCGTCACAATTTAAATTGAAAGAAAAATTGTTTTTCCCTACATTATTTAGACTATTAAAAAAACTCGTTAAATTAAAAAACAATAAATTTAAATATGTGCGTATAATTTTACATATCAACTCAAAATTGTTTGTAATTGTTAGTAATGTTCACTTCGTTTTAATATACCTATTTAGATTATTTTTAGTGTAGTTGATCAAAATAGTTTAAAAAAAGAAAACGAAATTCAATGTTATATATTTTTTGGCCGAATTTTTAAGTATGGTGTCAAAGAATACCGTAAGAAAGTTGTGTGCATGGACAGATTACCATCGAATGGGTAAAAAAGTATGATAAAAGTATCCTTCAGCAAAAATTCGGTATACAGTATTACAAATGTATTTCACTGTATTATTAATTATTGAATACTTTTAAATCTGATCATGTTTTATTTAAAAAAAATTATAATTCATGTCGTAATGACAGTTCTCTAAACGTTTTTAATGAAAGTGTTTTTTTGCGCGCGCTGTTTCTGTTTTAGACGAGTGGGGTGCAACCTAGAGTGTCCTCCGCATACCAGAACCCTCAACGCCAGCGGAAGGTATGTTATTCCCGGCGGGATCGATATCAGTACCTACTTCCATGGCGGTATTGAAGGGATACGAACCGCCGGCGACTTCACTACTGGGACAAAAGCCGCGCTGGCTGGGGGCACCACCACTATCTGTGAGAGATATGTTACTTATTATATAGCTGTATTGTGTTGTGATCAGTGAGTAATGTTTGCTGTATAATTATTTACACAGTCTGTTACCTTTAGTCATTCATATATTGTACAAAAAAACACCGTTTGTTGTAAATGAAACATTGATTTCTGCAGCGGTGTGTGAGTGAGCGGCCCTTTGTGAACAGTTAACATATCATATATAGTTTAGTAGATAACTTTTTGTGGACCATAATGTTGACATAAATTAAATAAATTTTGACATACATTTGAAAGTCGCAGATAAATGCATATCCTAAAGTTTTTTATGAATTTAACTTATAATTCTACACCTTTTTTCTGAATAAAAAGCAATTTAAACTTTTAAATATTAAAAATATACATGATTTTGCAATATTCTTTTAATTTGAAAAATTATAGTTTTTTTAGGGTGTTCTATAGAAAACGTTTATTATGAACTGTCGCAATTAAAAAATAATAATGATATCCATCGTATAGTGTAATACATATCTTGAAGAACATCCCTTAACTCGAAAATTCACGTTTTGTATCATCAAAAGATTAGAACAGTTTTTTAGGTATTAATAAAATTAAAAAATAGACTATAATTTACGATAAAAACATGTTTCAGTCTATTTAATACATCTAAACACACTGAACAATAACATATCGACACAATTTTTAAAATAATTAACTTTTATATAATGGCGGACACTTTATTGTTATTTTGTTAAAATTTTTAATTACAATTTTTTACAGTATTCTGTTAAATTTCTTATTATTAGCATTTTGTAAAATCACGTGTACTGTATATTTTATTTGATAAACTCCCAATAAATTCTTATGATGGAATTTTTAAAATACTTTATTGTTTTTTGTATACAATATATTTTGATATAGTACACATAGGCCTATAGATGGCATTTTGAACTTGAGAAATGATGCAAGAATCAAATGTAACAAAATGATATCAAAGTATTATAGTTAGCTTATTTTCTACACATATATATATATAGTTAATATAATCACAATACACTTCTATAGTTAAATTATTAAACAGAAATATGGTCAAACTTATTCAAAATAAGTACGTGTGTATTAAATAATATCAACTTAATCATACAATAATTTTTTTGAGTAAACTATATCAATGTGGCATTTAAAAAACAAATTGTCTTCCTATAGCATTTTATGGGCTTTATTATGAAATATGTTTTTATGTAGTTCCTATCAATAAAAAGAATATGTTTTAAAATTAAATAATCTATAAATTACTACTTTTAGTATTTGTTTGAAAAAATTAAAGTGTTCTATCGTTTTATTAAGGTAAATATCAAATATATGATCCACAATAGGTTAATCGGAAATTATATACATTATTATGTTAATTGTTTTTAATCAGACACATTCTAAATTATTTGGTTTATAATTTTACTATGATATACTTGATATGTGATTGCAAATTAGTATATTCAGTCTATATATGTCTACGTATATGATGTTGAATAGTTTAAAGCATTCTTACACATAACAAACGGTGGCCTGATACAACGTGTTTGTTATACGATAATACTTTCACATATTATTCAATATCCTTCATGTGAATAAAATGAAACTAAAAAATGAATTGTAATAATTTTATATTTGTGTTCTATACGTTATGAATTATGTTTGAAAGAATTATCGCAAAACAAACTCTGGACTTCGGCTTAGCTATCGTTTATTATTTTGAATAATTCTTTGAAATATCATTCAATGTCCTGTGCTACTAAAAATAATGCGTAATTTATATACATTAAATCTGACAATCGATAGAAATTATTTTTAAATACTACAAATTATTATTTTGAAACTTTGAATATCCGTATTATACTTTTAAAATATATATTCAAGACATAGTTCATTATATCATATCACCAACAGTAGGCTGCGTTCTAAAAATATGACATTAGACCAGTTAAAATACACAGATAGAAATCTAATGTCATCACATTAGCTAAATTGGTGGAAATTTAATTTAATTTGAAGGGCATAAATTCAAAATATTAACAAATTTACAAGAATAAACTTTTTAGTATTGTTCCAATAAAATAATTATTATGCAATGTAATTATTATTATTTTTGTGACTATTCTTTAATTTACTGTGCGGTTAGTAATACATATTTCTAATTAGAAAGGAACACGTGAAAGACATAATCAAATAAATGCACGAAATAATTGGATAATAATTTACCCTTTCTGCACATTCATCCACAGATTCACTTTGGGATCTGAATATCGTACACAAATTAGATTTTTTGGACATATTTAAGATGATGATGTACCTTAATCAACACAGTTATCCTACTTTTGGAACTATGATCTATTTTCTATTTCAACTCCACATTCATCCACAGATTCACTTTGGGGACTGATGATAAAATATGTAAAATCTATACCTTCAGTTGATGATAATTTATCTTCAGTGCACAAACAAGTTGTCACTCTCCATCGTCGGCTCTATGCAGCTGATAATCTCCCGTAATATATATGATTGGGACCACTAAACGAAATGTATTGTAGTCCTTGTCCTAAGACATGTAAGAACACAATCAAAGTCTATCTCCAGCACTCGTACAGTAGTAATAAGCATACATAAGGAAAACACAATTCAATTATTACAAGTTAATTATTTTTAAAAATGTCAACAATTAATACTGAAAGAAAATCGACACATTATCCACTTTTTTATTCTGTGAAGTACAGTACTTGACTGAACTCACTTGATCATACATCTAAAGTGTCACTAGACTCCGAAGATGTAATTGGCTGCGAGTGTTAAATATGTTGTTTGCTTCAATTTCTTTTATTTTAAAAACTTCACTTTTTTGGTTGTTCTTGTCTTTTCGGTTAATAAAATCGAATATTATAGCGAAATAATGCTCATAGTTGGGGACTTGCGAACTTACTCTTAATACAATTACCTCGATTAAATATACCCTTCTTCTGGAACCCAACTTCAAGTTGACGTGCTCGTGTGCCCTCGTGGCTCATCGCCGCTGGAACTCTACCAGAAACGTCGCGAGTTGGCCGACCGCCAGGTCTGTTGTGACTATGGACTCGTGGTCACTCTCACGGAGATCAACGAACGGATTGCCGAGGACATCGCTACCCTGGTCCTGGAGAAGGGGGTCAGCTGTTTTCAGGTGTGGTTTGGGCCGTTACCTCATTTCATCAACTGGATTCTCGCTGATTTCCAGTTATAAATTTGGTATTGCCAATTTTTGTTAGGTTGATCTAAACTGATCTAAAATGTTCTTTGGAAATATGTGAATTATAGGGACATTTATTTAACCTTTATGACGTAATCTATTTATTAATAATTAATGATTTAATAATGTACCCTGATACCGAGTTATTAGACTAATTATTATTATACATTCATCTGATATTGTGACCGTTCGCAGCCGTTCTTGCTCAATTGTATACCTTGTTGGTCCTGGGGGATGGCTATCTCTTCTTAGCATTTCATAGCTTCCATTGACGTGCGATTCACACATTTTGATTCTACCTGATCAAGCTTTAATAAACTACTTTGGCGGAAATAAGGAAATATTTATTATTCTCACCATTTTTAAATTATAGATGATGTGGAATCCATAGCTGATTTGAACATTTATATTTAATATAGTAAAGAATTTAATGTAAACATAATAATAAATACCTTTGTTGAAATGTGGATAAATGGAAAACATATTATAATGTAGGTTACAAAGGACGTGCACCTGTATGTTATCATTAGTAACATAATATTATAGTAACAGTTGCTATGGGAATCCGGGAAACGGGAAACAGGAACATCAAAGTTCACTAAAACCAAAAATTATGCGCGCGGTATCTTTGGGCTACAATAATATATGTTGTCGACGTTTGCTGCAACTGTATGTAATTTATATATCAGTGGAACAATAAAGTTACGTTAGGTTAAAACATATTTACAAATGATCAACTATAATATTATTATAAATTATTTTATTATAATATAAACATTGAACTACATATTGTATAATTGAGTTATCTGATTCTTTCATTCTAGATATCTATTAATCATTAAAGGCGATTGCTCGAATATTAGAGTTGCTTCGCATATTTGCATAATATATGAACATTAAAAAATAATTTGTTTACTAAATAAAAAAGTTAATTAAGAGTTAAATATTGAATAGTTAGGATCAGTTTTTGTTTAACATAATTTAGATTAATTGTATTTTTGTCATTTTAAATAGATTTATAATAGAACTAAATTATATTTATTTAATTGCAAAGCATTAAGGAAATTTTGACATTCTGTAGAAAATATAATAGCTGTGTATTATTTCCATATGGAGGATTACAGCAGGTTAATTGAACAAAATATGGCGAAACAGTATAGAAACAAATCGATACTATAATGATTGAATTCGTCGATTAAATGGTTTTGCTTCGCCAGTAATTGAATCTGCATGGTAATAATTAATAATTTCTGACATCAAGTTATATACGAAATATTGATTTGTTTCCATCTGTTGAGTTAAACAAAGTATATTGTAGACATATTCCACAGTATAACGTTTGTGCCAGGATAATTTAACTATCCTGAGTAAATACAATAATCAATAAAAGTAAATACGAATTCTTTTGTAATGTTTCGACACGAGAAACACTAGACATCGGCAGATCATGATAACATTAATTTGATAATGTTAGAGCAATTATCGATTATAGGTTTAATCATGAATAAACTTCAGCGTATTTAGCCTTTATTATTTACCGAAAAAGCAACCCTATGATATTGTAAAGGAAAAGTGAATGTACCAGAATAGCATAATATAATTCTATGTTTCAAATGTGAACTAGACGTCATTATGATGTGAAAATAACAATATTTGTTGTATATAGTTGAATATGATAACTTTCTACAAGTAACACCAGAACTGGCCTTTTAATGAAACAATGCAAATTATATTATAAAAAGATTTAAAAAATATTATGACTAAATTAGGAGCACAAAAATATAATTGATGCCTATTAAAAAATAATAATTATAGATTGATGTTGCGATAAGAAAATTGAACTCTAAAGCACATACAACGCTATACATTGAAACTCTTAAAGAAAGAGGTATATATGTTTAAATTGAGTGCTATTACCAACTTGAAGGAATAAAAACTATAAATCATTTGCGTTTCGTATTCATTTTGCTTTAAATTTGATAATTGATTTCGTTAACAAGCAATTATTTAGATCAATATAGAGATAGCTAATCAATAAGATCAATTAAGAGAGAACTGTTTTTCTAGTAAGTAATTTTATGATATAAATGATATATCATAAAAAAATATCTTTAAGTTGGCAATATCCTATAAGTTGTAATCTGAATCATAAAAGTAGATATATATATTTCGGCTAATCGTCACTTCTATATGAGTTATGTTCAGTTATATGCAGATTTCCAACTTATGTGTTATATCTAAAATTGTGCGCTTAATAGCTTTGTTAGTTTTCAGAAATTGGTTTATTTTATAAAATATGGTTTATAATCAAAACATGCCTATTATTATTACTACTCTTATATTCTTTTATACAATATTAGAATGTTACAAAGCCTTTATAAAATTACTTTTACTATTATTTGTCATCTGGTCTACAGACGTTTTACAATTGACATTTTATGATGTACAAAAAACTATTTGAAATGTATTTTATTTTTACAATTAACTAAAGTGTGTATTCAACTCGATCTTTTGCAGTTGCACACTGGCTATCGTAATGTTGCCATGCTGGACGATGATGACTTGTACGATGTGTTGCGCCTGTGCCGACGCCTTGGAGCAGTTGCTATGGTGCAGCCTGAAAACGGGCGAATTGTCGCTCGCCGAGAGGAGGAGTTGATTCATCAGGGAGTCACTGGTCCGGAAGGACATGCGGCGGCCAGGTCTGAGGAGGTGAGGAGATAATTGACTTTTACTGGGAAATTAGGCAGTAATAATTATACTACTGTTTCTTAATGAAAGTAGCACAAAAATGAATATGGCATTTTTAAAATAATTTAGTTTTTTTTAATGTAATATATTTACTAACAATATTATTTTTTAATATACTATCTGAATTGTAATAAGATATTTAGTGTTTCTATTTGTTCATAATTGTGAACATTCTATTTTTTGATCAAACTGATTTAAAGGATTGAAGAATCCACGAATAATCTTGAAAAAAACTTAGAATACCGTATACGGTCAAAAAATAATTACATGTAATTATTTTTTTAATTCTTGATTGGCCATATTTAATTGTATTTTATTATAAGAGTTCTTATAAACATTTATGATATTTTAAAGTTCATGATATTGTAATAGTTAATTAAATACCTGTGAGATAACTCAACCTATGAAGATATACGTCAAACATAAAGGAATATGCTACTGTTTAATTGTAAGTAGCATAATAATTCAGTAATTATAATTAACATTAGTCACATGGTAATAATACTTACATTTACATATTTATCTTTATAAAATAAATGTTAATTTTTTAAAATATTGATCACAATAAAGACAAATAATCTTTGACATCTTCAAGAAATAATATAATTAATTTGAATAATAAATTTAATATATCTTTGGAAATAACGCGCGAATTTCTGTAACGAATGAAGTCAGCCAATTTTATTGGTCCGTTTGATATTTAGAGATTATATAAACGTATTATTTAAAAAAATATATATTTACCTGGAATTTTCTTACTAGCTAGGGTACTTACCCGCAGAATATATTTATTAACTATTTTACAGATAAAAAAACTGGTCCGTATCCAAACATGTATAAGTTAGTGCTTTGAATGAATAAACATTATTAAATGCAACTTTGAAGTAAATGCAATAAATTGTACATTTGTTAGAAAGTTATTTAAATTGTATTTCAATGAATTATGAAAAACTGAGCAATTTTTTACCACGTCTACGAGTGTTGTATACAATGTATGCGATAATCGATATTGAAGGAGTCAAATGACGAGTATGTAAAACGTTTGAAAACAGTCAATTGCTCAATTTCAATTCGGTGAAGCCGTCGTCCAAACTATTTGCTCCAACGGACAAGCTAACCCCCTGCCGGTACCACCCTCCCCTCGCCCCCCTCAGTCCGAGGCGGAAGCAGCCGGCCGTGTAATCATCCTGGCCGACCAGGCGAGCTGCCCCGTCGTCCTCAACCCCATCGGCAGCCTCCTAGCCGGACAACGATTGGCCGCCGCCCGCAGGGAGGGCAAGGTGGCCTTCGCTGGCTGCACCCCAGCCCACCTCCTGCTCAAAGGGCGGGCGCTGCTCACTCCCGACTGGAGGCGGGCCGCTGGTCACGTGACCTCGCCGGTGTTGCGCTCGGAGGAGTCGCGGCAGGGCCTGTTGGGGCTGGTGGCGGCGGGGGATGTGGCGGTGACGGGCAGCTGCCACCGGGCCTATCGGGCGGACCAGAAGGCGCTTGGTAGGGCGGACTTCCGGGGCATTCCGGAGGGGGTGAATGGGGTGCAGGAGCGGATGGCGGTGCTGTGGGAGGCGGCTGTGGTGAGTTCGAGTTGGGATCGATTGTTTGCATGATGAGGGCGGAGTAGGCCTACTATATGATGGGTGGTTTGGGGTCCAACGACTTTGTGATTTGTTGGTATAATAGGCAAATACTAATCAATATAATAATATAATTATAGAATATAATCAATATACGCAATCAATAGGCCACTGAGTATTGATTTGGATTATAATTATAATAAATTAATTATTCTCGGTCAAGAATATCGATTTGTTTATTTGGTTATAGCTTTATATTTAGTGTTGGTGACCGCTAAAACCGTATTTTGAATTTGTTAAATTTAACATAATATGGTGGTCATTGATATTTAAATAGATTAAAAGTATTATTCAAATTAGGTAGTGGAGATGCGAATTTAGAATTTAAAAGGATTAACTTAAATTAACTTTTATGGAAATTAATAAAAGTTTTTGTAGAATGAAAATAACAAGTTTATAGTCAGAGATAAGACGTAAGTGATTTGATATTTATAATATATATGTATTCTAGTAATTAATTGGCTTATTTTTATTATTGCATTAATTTTTGGGGTTCATTACGAGTATATATTATATTGGGACCAAAGATACAATTGACGAAAGCTTTAAACCGATCTTATATCGGAAGATAACATAAGTTTTGTGTTATCTCAGGGATCAGAAATTTTTTTTTGTTGCTTTATTTATATTTTTGTGACTGCAATATTTTCTACGCTAGAATTGTTTTGTTGAGTTTTTTTGAGAGGTCATTTTCAAGTTACTTATTAATTAAGAACCGCTTACAAATAAATATTGTTTAATTTATTATTAATATTCTTTGCATTTCTTTAATTAAATCAATCCCTTATAATAAAGTACTACACATATTTTAATTAATTGGTAATAAATATTTAAGGTAATAATAATGATAAAACTCAAAATGTAAAATTGAATTGAATTGAACGTTATTTAGTCCAAGAAAAAAAAATCAATATTAATTCTGTAAAAAGTATTTAGAATAATTAAACAGAAGTAATATTTCGGTAAACATCAAAGAATCATTTCGAGTAGTTTAACCATTAACTGTAGTTTAGGCCTATCCCTACTTTTTACTTCATAAAGTTGTGCTTTATGCTGACTGTTTTAAAATACAATTAAATTGATTCTCATGAATAAAATTGTAAATTTAATGACCTGAAGTTGAAAAGAAATGCCTATTATATCATTGAAGCATTTTATCATCGGGCCATTTCCTTTCTTTTATAAATTTAGTCTGTTTAATAGAATCAAATGTTCCCTTCTCAAACAGGCAGAATCATATTATTTGAACTATCTCTCTATTTGAAGAACACTACAACAGACTACACAATACGCACAGTAGCAGGAACGATAGCTTTCAGACCATTACAAGTATACCATTATATAAGACCATATCACATATCATAATGTAGAGGCAGGAGAGGAAGTCACTCTTCCATTTCAGTGATCGATACCTTGACATCTTGCCCGAGTGTCTGGCACCTGCCACCACGCCATGTTAATGATGCGCGACACCCATTGTTAGCTCAAGAGGGATTGAGGATTGCGAGGGGGGTGAATACACGACAAGTTTGCCAGAAGAATCACTCTTAGTTCCGGTGCGGAGTGTTGAACAAGAGGACCTCGAGTGACATCCGACTTCCGTTCGGCTTTTGTTGCCGGTGACTGCGCCTGATTACCTCCCCCCCTCTCCCGATCGGGTGTAATAAACTGATGGACATGAAGTTGCCGCGTGTGCCGAGTAGATCGTGGTGACCCCTGCCTAGGTGAAATTGAAACTCTCTCTCTCTCTCTCTCGATTGCTCCGATGAAGGCTGACGACATTTCCTTTCCTGCGTGCTTCAGTCTTGAATGATCACAGTTGGATGCCTCTTCTTCATTCTTTGCCTCTTTGGCTGGCTGCCTGCCTGGTTCTCTTTGGGATATCTGACGCCTTCAATTTGATGTTATTTTGAATTCTATCAGTGGGCAGAGTTCTCAGGCAAACGGGATGATTCACGCGTCTCTCTATGCTGGTGTTGTTTGAAGGCTGCTTTTCAGGTGCGTTTTTTAGTTTATGACAATGCAATTGACTGCTGCTGACTCTAACGAATATCTGCACACTATGCCTGACTGTGGCAATGTATTTATCTTTTTGATGAAAGGGGAGGTGTCTACTTCGTTTACAGACTTACTTGGCTGCTGGTGAGAGCCTGCAGGGGGTTTGTTTCCAGTCTCAGATTGTGGCATTTTATGAAAAATAATACCTACTAAATAATAATTGTTATCTAATTTTAGACTGTTTTTATATTTGGAGTTATCGTTCTAAGAATTTAAGAGAAATTTAGATTAAAAGAGTGTTTTTATTGTCGAAAAGGTTGGTTTGACTTTATAATAATGAAATAGTTACAATTCTTTAAAGATATAATATTATTAATATACGGCTTTGGTTATCAAAAAAATATAGTAAAATTTCTAACGTGATAGGTGCTTCTATCGAACTAACATTTTGTCCTTGTTTGTTAGTATGGAAATTGGGTTATTTTAAACTTTACAAAATAATGCTTTATATAGATGACTGTAATCATATCCAAAGCTCCCCTTTGCTTTAACCAGTTTAACAAAACTAAAAAAGAAAGACAAACTTATGGTAAAAATCCCTTTGAAGCTTGTTCTTTCGTAACATTATATTCGTAATATTCTCATTAAGAACTTATAGTGTGCAGCAGTAGCAGTCATTTCTCCTTCAAAAGGGTTCGCCTGACTTTCCTATTAATTTCTGTAACTTCCCTCCGTTTCGGAACACTTAACATGCTACACGAGATTATGTCACCATGTCCTCCTCCATGCTATGATTATGGATTCACTGCGAGGCTGGGGCTCTCAAATAATGTACGTTGATGACTCACCTTGGATAGTTATGGAATCGCGGATTTTAATCGGCGTGTCAAAGAAATCCGTCAAATGGTTTTTATCCTGATGGAGATCCACATATTTTAGAATTGACTGATTCATACTTAATTTGAACTGGCTGGGCTGGAGTAATCGTTTCTTTGCTTTGATGTGTCACATTTTGGCTTCAATCTCTGATAATATATTGGGACAATTATAGGTCAGCTGATATACTAAATAGAGGATTATTTAAATTAGACAATCTAGGCAATCATTTAATTGAGCTCATTATTTGATTAACGTGTAACAATTGATCTCATAATTAATTGGCTGCCTTTATATGCAAGATCTCTGTTTTATTGAAATATTTTACGATTATTTAAGTCGTAATAAGTATTTCCAACTTTATAATATCATAATTTAACAGCTGCAGAATTAATTTAAGAATATATCATTTGGTATATATATGTATACTGTGTTTACATCACTTTTAAATAGAAACAATTAGCGCATCTATTGGAATTTTGAAGCTGTAATATAGTCAGCTAAAGTCAATCGATAACTAAGTCTGTCGGGATCGGTGATCGTGATCGTGGTGGCATCGCCTGACCATTACAAGTTGCACAAGTTAGTTGTAATCTGAGAAAAATAATGAAGTTTTTGAAATAACAATTTGAAAATATTAACATATTCGACGTGGCATTAATGTTATCATTTATGGATTGGCAATATAATTAAAGATGATTTTAAACATGACATTTTCATCCAAATTGTATGCCTATATGTATATAATAATAAATATAGAAAGTAGGATAAGCCCTATAGACTATGTGTAATAAAAGAAATATGTAATCTTTTTTGACTATCGATTTGACTATTTTAAAGACTGAACATCCATTATAGTTAATTTGAGAGTCCCATAGATTTCCAACACTCTGTTTATTTTGTCTGTTAAGTATATGTTTCTGCATGATACAGATTCGTAATGTTTTATGTTTTTTCTTCATATTCAATGAAAATCTATGACTCGTAATATAAATTCAGATTATTTTTGGTATTTATATTTTTAAAGATATAATATAAAATCATGACAAATTTCAATTAAATGATACACTTTTAAATGCAGATGTTTTTAAAATAGTTTTATGTCGTGGTATAATATTCAATACTCTTTTAAAATAAGCATCTCCCTCTAAAACTGTATTACATAAGTGAAATTCTGAATTAAATTAAATGAGATTACACAATATATATTGAACATTTCTTATTGAATTAAAATATTCACATGAATCGTTTTATTGCATATATAACAGAATAATGTTAATTAGTCAAAAAATATCCAAACGTTTCAACATTATGTATATTTATTAGATTGTAAAGGATATTTTAGAACATATAATATTATATAAACTAAGTGGTTATTAACTATAATGCTCAAAGTTATCAGCTGTCAGTACCATATTTAATTTGTCATATTATGTTGTAGCCTACTTTAGTAAAAAGTGTTCCACATTTTCATGTAAAAGGAAGCTGTACAATGTTATGTATAGAACATTCACCAATTTAGTTATTTAATAATAGAAAAGTAATTATCGATTTAAAAATATATACCAATTATGGAAAACGTTTTATAAATAGATACAATTATAACATTTGATATGTACATATTGTTCAATATGAAATTATTGTTATATTCTAGCATACATATTTGTAATTAAATAAAATTCCACTGACGCACAAGCCAAATAAAATAAAATTGTGTAATTAAATAATATATTTGCAAAAAATCTGGAGCGCTTTCGCCTATAATAAGGCTTTATCAACAGAAAATAATATAATAAAAGCAGTAACTTGATTT
>JAUZND010056699.1:0-18715 GCA_034780555.1 Coelogynopora nodosa
AACAAGCAATCATTTTTGAATATATGAAATTTCAATATCAGGCTAAATTTTCAAAATCGTCATATGACGCTCTCGCCGTTCTAGGTATATTCATCGATTTCTCAGCCACTTTGGGGAATATTTCAAAAAACACTTAGGGTCATGTAGACAAGGCCTAAGGGATAAATATCACGAGAGGAATAAGAAAAAAAAATATCAAAAGTTTTTATCACAAAAAATACACAAAAAGTGCGTCATATATGATACTAAAAGAATTGTACACTTAATTGTAAGATATTGGATGTTCCAGGAATTCACTTTGTGATTTATTAATGACGCGTACCAGTATTTTCAGTGTTAGGTGTGTGTATTAAACCGTGTTTAATACTGTAAGCTACTAATTATTCAGCAACACCAACTTATTTGCCTGATTAAATACTTCACTAATTTCATTGGAAACGACCTAGTCAGGTGATTATATATAACAACAATTGGAAGATTGTCTAATTGTGCTCATCAAGTGACAAGTCGATATGATTTTCTGGTGTGTAGATTGCTGAGTGAAGATTGTTTCCGCATATAATATAGTTGTTGAATAACTCCTCGGACTGTGGGTCAAATCAGCCATGGTCAGTCAATATTATGTAAGAGAGAGTGTTACTAAATCTCAAGTATCAAAAGCCGCTATTGGGTTTATTTATCAAGGCTGTAATCAGGGTTACCCCTGACTCTCAAAAAATCACAAAAACTAGAGAAAGTTAGTATTGGTAATCAACTTTTTCTATACAGTATAGCAAAATAATGTTGCGCTTCGCTAAACTTTATTATGCTACTTTCGGATCATACTATGATAATTTCCATTCATTCATTCAATTAATGTGCATTTGTTTTTAATAATGTATAAATTCATAATTCTTATTTAATTAGATGTTTAAGGTCATTAGATTATTAATGTAAATCATAAATAGGAAGGAAAACTTCGAATATTGAAAACATGAACTGAAATATAAACCTTAGACTAGTTATTATAAAACTTTGAGAAATTTTCTCGTGAAAACAATCAAAAGGACGTGGGCACCATGTGTAAAACACATTTCAATAAAATACTTATTTCATAGTATAAATTTATATATTTATGTTTCACGCACCACAATTAAGTGATTTGAGAATATGCAAGATACTTTTTTAACTGATTAAATACTCCATTTTGAAAATGTTTATATAATTTGTTAATGTTCAAATTGTAATAACTAATTGTAAATAAATTATATTATATGTGAATCGTATCGTAAATAATTGAAATAAATAATTGTAATAGATTGTAATAAATAATTTGTAATAAATTGTTTAATGTTTGCTTAATTTGTAATACTTTGGACTCACTTAAAGAGCATATTATAAGTCTAAAGTTTAGGATGGTATGTAAAACACGATTTAAAAAAAGTGAATATTGAGTAAGACCCTCCATAATACGCTTTATTCTATGCATATATAATAAAGTCTACTTTATAATGCATAGTCTAGAGATGTAAATAAAGTGGAACTTTATAATGCATGGACTACTTTATGATGCATGGAGAATACTTTATATCATAGAGTACATATAACATAGAGGTTCGTCTCTATGGTGGTTGCTAAGGAATCGCACTGCTACTTTCGTAAAAATGCAAAAATTACAACATAGCAATTAAATTATTAAATGAACATTAAAAATACATTTTTACTCATAATTTTAGAAATATTTTAGTATAATATACTACCACTAAAATAATCGGATAATTAAGAACACTTGTATTATATCTCAAACTTTTGTTTTTTAAAAGAGAGCGCCATTTTGTTTGGTTACAAGTTACCGATTTTTACGATGGCAAAAGGCAAACTATGTAGTGCTTTCGGCTGTAACATATAACTTAGTATTACTATAACACATAATTAGCATAGAACGTTGTATTGTGTAAATATATAAAAATATTAATTGTTTTTTATAAATTTGATTATGTTTTATTTAGGTAATTACTGTACCTATTATTAAAATTTTACCTATTATGTACTCTATATCTATTATTTTGAGTCTGAATATACGTGGTTGTATGACTTGTTTTTCGGTATACGAGGATACTAATGATGAAAGATTTAAACTGCATTATCAATATCACAACGACTTAACACAGTCGTCTATTTTAATCTTTCAAATTCATTTGATTTAGAGAATTAATTTGATTAATTTTATTGAATATTAAATACTATACTACTGCATTTACAGGTAGACATAAAGTAGTATACTAACGAAAAATTTAAGTAGTTGTTTTTTATTATTTAATTGTAGTTTATTTAAAATAAGCTAATTTTTTAACGGTGGAATAAGATAATTTAATATTAATAACTTACAATAGGTGTAGTTGAATAAATCACTTATAAGTTTTATCACTTATCACTTAAGCTTAAGTCGAGCCTCTATCGTATGTTATATGTACTCTATGGTTTAGATATTATGGGATTTAAAATTGTCTACAAATACTTCTAACTGTACTAATGATTAGTTACTTGAAACTGATAAAAATGAAATATGAGTCTAACTATAATATTAAAATATCGTTTAATGTGTAATGCAATTAAGCTGTATTTCCCAGGAATAGTTATTAGTCGCAAAACACCGATTAAGTAGAAATAGCGATGACTGTATAGTTTACTTACGTTATCAAAACAGAATAGAATAAGTACAAAAATATTTTTAAGATATTAGATATTTAATAAAATCATAATTAATGAAACATTTCAAATATACTTTTGAAACATATTCCCCTGGTCAGCGTTATTTCGTCTTTCTCAGAATTTTTGTGATGAGTTAGCGTTTTCCAACTTTTATAGTAGTATATATGTAAAATGTTTCATTTATTGTTACTTTTTTGTTGTAAGAATAGAACTTCCTAAGAAAATATTATCACGACTGGATTTATTATACGGTCTTCATTTAGTCAATATAATTAAAACATGTAGAGTGATGTTAGCTATAATTAATTCAGAAAATATTACGTATTGAGTAAAATAACAATATTAAACTATTTTGCCCTGACAATTTTAACAATTTGAATAAAACACTAATCATTTAAATAAAATAACATTTAACTATCAAACTTTTATTACTAAAAAAGGATGTGAATAATATCAAGAATAAAGAAAAACATCTATGCCATGGCAGGTATACGAAGTTTTAAAGTCATAATGTACAAAATTCTATTCTATTATAATCTGGCTGATAATAAAGTACAGAGTTCAATAAGACATGATTATACGTGTGGATAAAAAGAATCAAAACACAATGATTATATCGTTTATCGTAGATTGAAAGGAAACTATTAAACAATAGATGCTGTTCGCCTTTAAATTATAATCTAGCACGAGTAATAATTATGCACTAATTTATGAATATATATTTAATTTTACGAGACAACAAAAGACAACAAATCGAAGTAATTTATACAAAGTTACCTAGCTCACGATTGCGAATAGCTCGGACGTTGCGGCAAACCGCTTCCAATGCAGACATCATGTAATCGTTGCCGCAGATACGAAAGCTTTTGGTTGATGAGGCCGACTGAGAGTCGACAAGTTCTGACGATAGTGCCGACCCCTTCACGGCTGTTAAGTAGAGGGTGGTTGCAAGGAGGCCCACTAGAACCAGCGTTTGACATGCAGAAAACATTGGCATGTATCTTAAGTGATTACAATGTGTAAAAGGTATAAGTGTATTTTTGAAAATGTACCTTGAAACAATATTTATTTTATACTTATAAGGAATTGGTACATCCGGCAATTTTAGGGAACATTAGTTACCATTTCAATGCCTCATTATAGCACAAAGACTCTACCTATGATTATCACGTTTTTTATGCAACTTTTTGTTATAGCCAAAGGAGACCACGTATGCTAGAATATCTCACAATCTAAATGTGTAGGCGGACTGTATAAAATTATGGTTTTCCGGTAGCATCTGTCAGGTGAATTATAGGGATAGATGCGGAAAGAATTGTTTTTCAACAAAAAATTTAAGTTAAGTTTTTTAGTTCACACTTTAGCTGATTAAACATCAATTAAACATCAGTCCCTTAATACATTCATCGGTTTCTGAATAGAATTCGTGTTTTAGATACTCTTCAGAAATTATTTCTATTATCCAAATTACACCCGCATGGATTTAACAAAGTTAGTTGAATCTTGACGTGTAATTTTCACTATTCTGAGCTACTAGATTTGGAATTTCCCTATGAAGGTAACAAGGGTATTCTCGTCTCATGAAAAGTTTGCCAAGTTCTTTGAAATGGTTGATGAAGGTATCTATCATAATTTGTACATATTAATCAAAATTGCCTACACTTTCCCAATATTTTCTTGTGAATGTATCTTCTCCTGCACTCTCAAACCTATTTACTATTCATATAGTTAAGAAAATGTTAGAATGTACATTAATTAAAAACAATAGGATTCTAAAAGATTATCCTTGCAATTTTGCTCACTTAAACATTTTATACATATACCTGAGTATATGATAGGCCTATATATACGTTATCATCGCACATGTAAAATATTTGTTAAATATTAAGATTTCTATCACATCTCCTGTAATTTTGAAATAAATCGATACTCTATTTAGAATTTCGCCCTCAGGCATTATCAAATAGTTTTCTTTTGATACCTTCAATAATGATATATCTTAATTTAAACTAATATTTGTAATTATTACAAAGCAATACGAGGAAATGAGTTGATGTATATATACATATACTCACTTCCTTATTTTAATTAAGAAAGCGAATATATGTATCCACTCAATTGAATACTCAATCAAGTTATATCTTTTATATTCCTCTCCGTGTTCAGCATGAAGAGTCAATTTTTCTTCATGGTTTTCGTGGTTTCATGGTTTTCGTCATGGTTTTCGTGATTTTCGTGGTTTCGTGGTTTTCGTCATGGTTATGGCCACTCCAGCCGTTGTATGCCAGTGAGACTATGTTATTTCTTCTCGTAGTTTTACATTTGGCCACCATAATAAATACCCAAACCAGTAGGCAGAAAGTGGCGACTTACATATTTTTTTAAAATAAAGAGATCGATTTATTAAAGTTTATGATATTAACATTAGTTTATTATACGACAAATAGTTGAAATATGTAACTCAAAGCTTTATAGTTACAATGGCTAAGTTCAGCAGAAGTCTATGTAATGTATAATTAAATGCATTTTTTTGTAATTTTGAAATGTAATATTAAAAAAATTTCTAACTTGTTTCTGACTTGACATTTGTCCAATTTGACTGCAACATCAATCACTATTCAAATGCAAATTATAAAAGCATTGGATTAATTCGGCTACTTCATATAATTTTTAAATATTAATGACGGATAGACTCCATTATAGAGTGGGAGAGGGAAATATTTGTGATCCGTTTCAAATATCACATTTAACAACATATTTTATTGAAGAAAAAGGAAAATATTTCATAATGGCAATGATTCCTAATAGGGTGCACGCTAAAACTCGTAAATTTCAAAAACTTGTCTATGAATTTCTCGTTTTTATAAACTCGTATTTAAAAATTTCTGAAATAAAAACTCGTAAATAAAAGTGTCGTTGAAATTTTTCAAAATATTCCATTGTAAAATTTTTATTCATAATTATTATATGTTCATTCACAACTATTGTATATTATTTTATATTCATTTCTTATAATTTCTATAGGTTTGTTATTTAAAATGAAATAAAAAATACTTAAAAGTTATATATCTTTTAAATTTAAAATTGCGAACGAGTTTTTGTTTATAACTTTATCAATACGATTAGTTCATAAATGAGTTTTTATTGACGAGTTTTTAAATAAGAGATTTTAAATACGAGTTTTTCAATACGAGTTTTTAAGTAAGACTTTTTATGGACGATTGCTTAATATTTACGAGTTTTCACAATGAATCCGCTCCAAAAGTGTAAGAGATCTTTATATGATTGTTATGCGATTGTGACCAAAAGACTTTTTAACCGATGAAAAAATTAGGCGTTGAAATTATGTCGAATATTTTTCCATCGGATGTGTCGACGTACAATAATCATAATATGGAATCAACTATTAAATTAACGGAAAAATTATCTTTTTAATATTTAATACGTTTTACTTAATGCAGAAATAACCGGAACGTTTCTGATTATAATTGAATTGGATTCCGACACAATTTACGATATGTTTTTAAGATCTATATTTATTGGTTAACGATGTTCGTAAGATATACGATTTTCGTAAGACATGCAATTTTCACAAGAAATGTAAACTTTCTCAAGATAATTCACATTAAATATATTTATTTTATCAAAGATTGGAGCTAAAAAATAATTTTGAATTTTTGTAGATACAATTTCAACATAATTTACCTTAAAAAGTATTCTCAAATGCAACGCTGCGTTATTTTAGTTAAAAAGTGATAAATTCACATTTCTCTTTACGCGTATTACTGGGTGAAATATACTTCTAGTTAAAAAGTATTTTATAATATATATAGAATTATAATATTCTACACAATAGTATTCCTTTACAAATCCACAATGACCTGTGTCTTAAGAAATCTAAAATCAATAATGAAAAAGATTCAACACATACATATAAATAATGTCTAATCCATAACACATTTTTCATTCTGAAACATATAGGCTACATATATAAAAAAACTGTGATAAAATATGAAAAAGATTAATTTCAAAGAATGATTTTAAAATAAATAAGTAAACATTAATACAGCTGTCATTATTACCTCAGTAGTATATTCTTATTGAAATATGTATAACTTATTGGTATTGAAAACGTATATAAGTTAATATACATGGTACACATTTTTCTTTGTTTAATACATTTGTTGATATGTTCAAATAAACATATACATAATACCGAATTATTTTTACTGTTGATTGCGACTTCTGTAACTTTGAACTAATACAATGTGCACTCAAATATAATAATAATATCTCATTGTAATATGCTTAAGAAAAACAACTGTAATTAATATTATATAACCCAAAGTATTACCTGTAATAGTAACAGTAATAACTATATAACATTTATTATTGTACAAACGAATCGTTGAAATATCTCATTTACGCATACAAATGTAAATTATATATCAAATTTGTTTACAATACCAGAGCTACTATCTTTTTTGCTTTTGTCTTTAATTATTGTATTTTCGTAATCTGTATGATTCAAGTGTTATATGTAATCACACTTTATACAGAGGCCTCGTTAGGTACATACAACGTATTGAATTTTTGGGTGGTGAGTCAAAATAATAAAATTTAAAATAATGCAATGACCTACGCAATTTTGAGCCAATCATAATCAGTCAGGGGACTGTGAGTAATGTTCTATTTCTAGTTGATTTAGATTTGCAGTTCCCCTTCTTCTTTTGTTGGTAATTGTACAGCCACAATAGGTTTTTTCATGTAGGTAAACAACATGTAATTTAAATTTATTCAGTTCTTTATTTAATTTTAGCGATTCAGTCTAATTTATTGTCTCCAAAAACTCAATGACGAATAAAAGTTGTTGTCGACGTTTAATATCTAAATATCTAATATAATTTACATGTCATGTGGCATAGGACTTATAAATTACATATTTTTTATTAAATATCTATAATTTAAAATATGGTTTCACACTTTTAATAAGCAGAGTTAAAAGTATCAATAAAATAAAGGAACATAGAAAAGTTCACGCGACTAGTTTAGGAATTTTAGCCAATTTGCTTATTCGGGAAAATGAGTAAAAACGTACTATTTCAGAATTTTTTTATTTAATAATTGAAATTTATTTAATAAAATAAATTTGAACTCAAGCAATCCCCAGTTTTTATTTTAACATGTTAGCTCACTGACAAAGATTGTGTGAACATTTTTAAATGCATCATCAATATTAAGTTCTATACCATTTGAATTACATATACTATAATACATCGTTTATGACGAAATCTGCTTGATAAAATGTAACTCATATAATTTATTATTATAGATGTATCTGTTTAAAAGTTTAGTTCGAAATTTTAAATTTATTTCAGCTTTGCTAAAAGTTTTAAAACTTATTATTGTATGTGAAACATGATTCTACTTTTTTAAAAGAAATCATATCTGCAAGCTTAGTAATAATTGTCATTATCTGCAATATATCACATATTGTGCAGATGTACCGGGAAAATATAGTTTAAAAATAACATACAGGTTTCCAGTTTTAACCAAAAACTAGAATAACTTTCGAATGAAAAGTTAGTGCTCCGACCTTAGGTACTATATTTTAAAAAGTAAATTCACTCCTTATTTCTGTTTGCTTAGTTTTCCGGTTTTTGTATCATATCTAGATATATGTGTGCAGTAACCGAAGAAGATTTCCTGTTTTGGATTGCATGTCAATGTAATTAATAAATTAGATTACAATTAATAACCGGATATCCAAAAGCTAACACCTTTATATATATATATAAAAAAAACTTAAGCAAAATAACAACCAAAATTATTACAAACATAAAATTGGTCGACTCGTCACTAAGGATGAACATGTTTTACGTTATTTTTGTATTTCAAATTGTTCTTCTTTCGATATATGTCACGGGCAGAAACGATGCAACGCTTTCCAATGAGTTCACCGGTCTAGGATCTCCCAGAAAGTTTCGTATATGTGGAATGAAGTACATGATTGAAGCAATGATACTTGTTTGCAAAAATCATGAACAAATTGGTCTGCATAACAGAGGTACGTAGTATGACATGATTGTATTTAACATATAAACTTGTATGATCAGTAGAAAAGAGTAATTTCCAAATTAAATTGATTGTTGCAACTAGATGTACATATTGGTAAAATGTATAAACATATATCCGTTTGAACTTTGATTCGATGACAACACTTGAATTATAAAAGTGTTTTGTTTATATTAACTGAAGATTTTATAAATTAAAATAATGCAATTTTAAATGATTTAAACGTGTCTATTTTAGTGTTATATTGCATTTAATGTAATAAAATCATAGTATAATTTAATACAAAGTCATTTTATTTACTAAAAAATGGTAAATAGTTTGTTGGGTCTGCTTGTTATCGTGGGTTTTTCGCCCAATTTAGTTATATGTAATGTTTATACTTGATCCAAAATTTCAAATATGAAAATATTATTAGTGATTTACAACGTAGAAATCATGTTTATAACATAGATTATTTAAATGTTAAAATAATGATTAAATAGTGTTCATGATAAATCTTTGATAATCCATGTAAAATATTAATAAAACAATTCTCAAAAAAGCAGCAAGTTATCTGCTTCTAGTATTTAGGATATTTGGATTAAGTTTATTAAAATTACTAATGTAATAATCTTCCCGACTGTATTACAGATGTATTATTAATCACCACTTTCAAATATTCTTAATTCAGAATGTTGGTCAACATTACGGTCCTTATTGCTGTGTTTAGCTAAATTATCACCGTTTAATTTCATCAAATATGTTGCCTTGCATTGTCTCGTTTGTTTTATTTTATTTCTATGACCGGTTATTCCCATATTTAAGCTATTACTAGTTTCACCAATAGATGGCTGCGACTTATCACACACTTTAGAATTGATGCAATATTATAAATTGCTAGAAGAGCAAGTTCCTCTTTTATTTATGCGGTGTTCCAGATATAATTATTTTAATACAATTTTTTTTCAGTCAGCGATTTTTCTTCAAGTATTTAGTATTTTGAGTAGGAAATTATTTTCCGGCTTTACAACTAGTTTTAATTATTTATGTCTGTCACCGTATCGTAGGAAGACGTCAAAAAGCAACCATGGAAGGATCCGGCAATATTTGTGTCAATTTTAAAATGTTTATAAGGAACATTTCCTAATTTACGCAGACAACATGCCTGATGTTATATAACGCATGGAATAATGTTGCTATTATTTAATGTTTATAAAAAATCAAATTAAACGTTTTAAAATTTTAATTTCACTCATATATATTTATCTATATATTGCACTGGATAGCCCTTTTACAAAAAAAAAGGTTTCATTCCTATTGATCTATAATAATTTATATGGTAGCAAATCCTGCGAGTTCGTATAAAATATAATTTTTATTAAAATTATTTGATTAAAAGTATATAAAACTATCCTATCGAATACATGGATGAGTTAAAATGATGATTTGTTCTTCAATGTTTTAGAGAAAGGTTACCTAATTACTCGATTTAAACTATAAAAACACTGAAGTGACAATCAATTTAAATTATATATGTAGATAAAATACTGCGGTTATAATAACTTCAGTAAAATTGAATGTCTTCATATCCACAATAGTTAAAACCCAAAACCCTATGGATGACACATTTACCAAACCTTTTAATAAAATTTGCTTTTTATTAAAGATAAAAAAGAACAGGCATCCAAAAAAGTTTCAGATAGACATAATCGGTTTTCAATATCTTTCACATTTTGAGGGGACATTTCAATAAGACACAAACGACAGGAAAGTCCTAAATGATCAATTTTTGTATCTTTAGTACTGGAAAGTTTGCTTAAAGCGACGTGTTAAAAATTATTGAGATCACCACTAAGTTCATTAAAACCATGATTAGAAGTGATAATTTCTAAAAATCTTCTTTCAAACGATCTAAAGATAAAATAGGTAAACTAGTTGTGTAACTATCAAAACAGCACCAATAAAACAAAATTAGGGGATTTGAATTATTTCAAAGCACTATTTTCTCAATCAACTTCTACGTGAATTATTACCTGAGCTTTTATGCTAGGTGCTATTTGAAATACCTATCACCTAAACTAGCAATAGGATAATTGACGTTTTTAAAAAATTAAAAATATAGCTTTTTAAAAACTTATTTTAATACAAATTTCAATTTTCACAGAGCTATTTTTAATTATGTCTAATCAAATAAGTTGAATAAGAAAATTTATGATTAATTTCAAATTTATGACAATAAGCCACTGATGAGATTCAAAAAGATCGATAGCACTTCTAGTACTTAAAGAAGTCAAATTATTCATCAAAAATCGAATGATACATCTTACAATTACAACTTATTTATAGTATGTTTAGCGTACATTTTTATTTTTCTCAATTTAACCTTTGTCAGGTATTCTAGCTTTATAATAAGAAAAACTTTTGATGCGGAATTCTTAGACTACACAATAATTCAAGAATAAGATATTTATCTTTTATCTTATCTTATCTTATCTGAGAATGTGCTAAGTTGATGCAGATCTTTGTTGCATGCAGAATTATCACAGGTTGAAGGCATTTATGAATCCCATACAATTTGTATTGAATATTTAAATTTCGATTAGAGATATTTTGATGTAAAATATATTTAATAAAATATGTCGCGGAATGCATGTAGGCCTACATATATATATAGGTATATTATAGATGAATTTGTGTTTTAATAATCTATTGTATTTCAGCAAATATCAATTGATTATTCAACTAACATATATACTGCTACTAAAAAGATCATATAATAAACAAAAATTATTTTGTTTAAAATGTTTTTTTAGATCTTCATGTATGCTGCAATTTTAAAAAATGATTTGATTATTTTGGTTCATATACTTTGATTTAATTTTATGCATACCGTTGTATAGCTTATTTTATTGAAGAGTTACATTTTTAAAAACAAAAATCTGTCTATTTTAGAGGTCGTTTACACAATGGAGAATCGTTTATTGCGAATTTCGCGTGATTGTCCACTATATGGAAACTATCGGTGCCAACGAAACATTCTTCAGTATCCGAACGCTCTCATTGCCAACCTCTGCTGTAGAGATGCAGATATTTTCACCATCAATGAATACTGTCCATAAGTGAAAGAGTTTGTTTTGCATCATTTCATATTTTTTAGACGATTCTGTTTGTAAAATTGTTTGTATTATTATGTTGCAGTACGTTAAGCAATTGTTCGATTTTCATTATTGTTTTTATTGAATAAACAACTTTCTATAGTTATTTGTACTATTTTATGTTTTGGTATTAAATATTTATATTTATTTTTTCATTGATTAGGACATCTATCCTCTTACAATTATGAAGTTAAGTATTGAATTTGCATATGATTTCATGCCTGAGTAACACGATTTAAGCATTTAAATAGTGTATGAAATTATACTCTAATGACATTTTTGGCAAAATATTAATAATAATTGTAATTTAATAATTATTTAATAACAATGAGTTCAATGCTTAGCTGAAACAGAATAAACGCTGTCCATAGTAAATAAGCATACGTGCATTACAAGTAAGTAAATTAATAACAAAAACGTGGTATGTTGCAAATAGTGAATAGATATATTTAAGAGTTGAAGCGTTGAGAAGACCTTGAAAATGTTGTCCTAGTCTCATTAGGTGTAGTCTGTTAGAGTGAATGTAATTTATTTAGATGACTATTTAATTGAGTGAAAATTCACTTATATGTCTAATTAAAAATAAATAAGACAATATTGAACTTAACGAACGGCATGTGACCATCTAAAATCAAAAAAATATTTTCATTTATTAGAAGAAAATTAAATAATTATTTGTTAATCAAAATAAAATAAAATAAAATTAATTAAATATTATTCAAATTGTACGTATACATTGTTCAATTATAGCATAATGTAAAAATATATTCTGAACGGTTAAAATAACGTAATATTTATCCAATAAATATAAAAACATAACAAATATTTCAACTGAATCAAATGGTGATCATCAAACTTATTAGATAAACACGTATTATATAATGTGATTTAAATTTCACAATAATTTGATTTAAATTTCATTTTTAGACTAGTTTAATAAATTCAGGATAATATCATAACCTAAACAGCCAGAGCAGTAAATCACAAAACTATTGTTTTTTTATTCCATATTCATTTGAAATACGCTTAACTATGTATATATTTATATAAAACGACACTTTGAAATATGTAAATCATAAACAAATAAAATGATCTAAAATATATACATAAATACAATCAACTAGACAGTTGATAAAACAAAAAAGGATATGTCCGTTACATTTTCAATCATGAATAAAAAGTGTTCCATATGTCACAAGACTATTGTTAGAATATCTGCACACTTTTTTGAAAAACCACATTAATATATCATTTCTTTTTTCAAAGTACAGTATGATACTTTCGAGTAGTTTTCATGATTGTTTTTTATTCCGCAGGATTAAATCTTTTACGGATGGGCCTGATTCCCTTTGCATCACTTTCAAGAAGGGTAAATACAACTTTATCAAAAGCACATTGATATGCTAAATATGTTCAGTTTATGAGTTACATATAAAACAATTATTTGGTCGCCATTTTGAATTATGGTGTCATAGTTGTGGTTCAATATGTTTGCATATCAAACTATGTAGAAAAATGTGTTTCAAGCTTTAATTCTATTGAAGAGAATTTTTTGCTTTTTTATTTTTTGTTGGTGTTGGAAATAACTTTATCTATATATTCCTATTATTTAACTAAGGCAAAGAAAGCAAAGATTGTAAAAAGTAAGTTATTTTCCATTTTTTCTCATTTTCATAATCTGATTATTTTTCAAAATGTATAGGAAGATTACAATAAGTATGGTACAAGGTGTTTTCGTTTTATTGCGACCGTCGACACTACAGAAACAATCAATGGAGCAACTGGTAAATGTTTAGTCAAATGTTATAAATAACAATACGATGAGAAATTGTTGGATTTACATACACGATTGGAAAATTACACAAGTCTCGTTTTTTTATATTAAAGTAGGGAATTTAACTTTATTTAATTGAATTCCAAAGTTTTTGCTCTAAACGTACATAATTATGACGTCTATTTTTGTGCAGTGAGTCTTGCCTTATTTTGAATGACTAAAGTGAACTCTACGTGTAGCTCTAAGAGTGCAATGAACGATTTGTGTAGTTTTTGGTTAACAGTGTACTACGTACGGTCTTCGTTATGAAAGTTATAAAATCGATATCTAATGTGCCGCAAGGTACCGCAAGTAGGTACGCCGGCAGTGGTTTCCACTCTGCAGTACTAAGACCGTGCGTACTACGGCGGTGGTTTACCGGCGGAGTGGAAACCAAGCTTAACAGTGTACTACGTACGGTCTTAGTTATAAAAGTTATAAAATCGATATCTAATGTTTCAGATGAGCTGTTCGTATGTACGCAACAGTGCACGATTTCAAAACCGGTGAAATTCTTCTAAAACGACCCACCCCTTTGCATACTTTGATATTTTATTTCTGCTTATTTTCTTTTATTACTAAAAGAAATTGTTTTTAATAGAATATAAGGATTGTTTTTATTTAAAAGTTGGTTTGTGTAGTTGGTTTCCGCATGCTATGTTTGTTTTTGTTTGCATATTCGATAGTGTGGTATTTTTTACTGTGATGGCTTCGAGAGCTTGGTTATGCGCTTTTAATATGATCTATCTGAATATTAGTTTTCAAGCGAATATTACAGTTAATTCATGAAGTGTAGCATACTCACTCATCCTGGACGTTCACTGTTGACTATCTTGTTAGCATACCATCGTATCCGATTACCTTTATTATAGGGAAGGATGTAGCATCAGGCTACCGTTTTTCTTATAACTACAATTCGACTGAATACGACACATATGTTCAATTCTTTAGAAAAGTAGTAGAAAGTTGTAGAAAGAAGTTTTTTAAAAAAAGTAAAAAGCTGTAGCGTAGTTTTGCAATAAAGCCGTATGTGTTTGGATTATAAAAATAGTTCATTATGGTATTTTTACTAGTTTATGATGGTATATATTACAACTCTTTTATTCGTTACAAACAAAAACTTTACGATAGCTACTTCATGTATGTATCTTCTCTTTTCACATTTCTTCTGTAAACGCAATCGTTTAGAGAATTTTAACAATGAAATATGTGTGTTGTGAGACGATTTGTGCAATTTTTTTATCGCGAGTCGTTTAGAAAAAATAACTTATTTTGGATTTCATAAATAACAATAGGAAATTTGGTATTGTACAAAAAGTCGTATGTGAAATAATCATATAACATAAACGTATATCAAAAAAATAATAGCGGTAACTTAAACAAATATCTACTGCTTCCAGTAGAACAAGACATAAATACCGTAGTTAAACGGTATACTCTATTGAGTGTGGTGGCATATGTGTCATATACCTATCATTTATAAATCTGTCTTAAAATTGGTAGTCTGTTATATACTCTTCAAATTTCTATATAACTTTTAGATTACATTTTATACGATTTTGTACAACTTTTCGAATATTTTAAGTAGAACAATTTATCTTATGCTGTGCAGACTTTTGTGTGTATTAAATTGTTTAGAAAAAATATTAAAATTGGATTATACTTCAGTTATTTTATGTAAACGGCATTAATGCGTTTGCTGTTTTATGGAATAATAATAATTTTTATAGACTATATTCAAAACTACTGAATAACGTATTCCACAAATAGACGCTATAACTGAAGAATGCTGGAATTTAATCTTGCAATATTGATTGTAATTATGGATTTACGTACTTTTGTAGGTATAAGAAGATTTGTGCAATATTATATTCGCAAAAAACGTTCATTTTTTAGCTACAATTTCTGGTTTCTTTTTTGTTTGAATTATGTGCAAGAAGAAGAGTGCAATAAGAAGAAATGTGCAAGAGCACTTGACCCTTCGGAGTATGGATCATTCAAGTACACTTATGGATTTTTTACCAATACGATGCATTACGGCCATATATGACCATATTAGGGTGATTTCAATGGGGATTCGGACTAAGTCAATGTCCCTGAATTTGATTTTGCTAATTAGAAATGGATCAGAGATACTCTGCCTAATAGTAGTATTTGATTATGTAAATACAATTATTAATTTGTCCCATTACGTTGCATTGTAGCCATATGAGTCGAGATCCGTGTGGTTGCAATAGGAATTTCGACTAAGTCGATGTCGTTAAGATAGATTCTGGTACTTTGAAATCGGTCATTCAATCACATTCATGAATTTGTTTAGTACGATCCGTTAAAGGCCTGATTCGCTGATCACGTCGACTAATTCAAGTATGAAAATGGTTTGAAATATAATAATATGAAATCGTTATACTTAGATACAGAGGTCTTCTTTACATTCTACTAATATAACAAAATATTATATATTTATTAGTTAAAATATATAAGACGAATTATAAAGGTTTGTTTCAAAATACGAGTATGTACAGTAAGTGTTTATCCAAAAGGCTCAAAGCGTCGAATAAGCATTCATTAACAAATAACACATTGTTTTCAAATGTTGGCATTGCCATGTCTTATTTTTTATTTTGGAGAAGGTTCACGGATTAGAGGTCCGTATCCAGACTGTGGTGGTGGTCGAGGAGGTCAAAATACCTGAGCTCTTTAAAACTAAGTGGGGAATAAATAGGGGGGGAAGAGGGTTGGCGCATAGATGTTTTCAGAGCATTTTTATTATTATATATTTTTCATTTCAGAGTATTTCAATTTCAAATATGTCCTTTAATTACATACATCAATACATAAATATGTGTTGTAAAATCGTATTTACCTACATTTGTTTGCGAAATTTTAATTATTTTTCATACTTTTCCGTTGATATTTTTGTAAGATTTTAACTTTAACGTTAGATGTATATTTCTCCCAAAGCATAGATAAGATGGTAAAATATTTTACAATAACTTTAAAGATACATAACTAAATGGGATGACAGCTTCTTTCAAATATGATTAAAATAAATTATCCAATAAATATATGCAATAGTATCAAAACGATAGTTTATTGTATGCAAGAAGAGCTGAATATTGAATACTGAATATTGAACATTTTAAAAGATTGACTAAAACTTTACTAAAACTTGAAAGAAAGACTTAAAAAATGGACTAAAAATGTTGGTAAAAATCAATTAGAAAAATATATATTACTTTGTTACACATCAGGCCCAGTTACTTAAAACATTATTAACTTAAATAATTAACTTTTGCGTAAATTGAATCGATTTATATAAAACGGATATGATAGAAGTCAAAAATAGAAAATAACGGAGTATATAACAATATATTAAAATCAACAATCTTTGTAGTGTCATTTGTCTTTCTTGTTTATTTGTACAGTCTAAATTTAAAATATTTAGTGACTTTAGAATATTACGTATTAAATACTATAAAATAGCATATATTTCATAAATCAGAGTTGATAATTTTGTTATAATGTATTCAGCTACAGGTGAAGAGCGTATATTATTAATCAATATTCGATTTCTTTGAAACTTGTGTGCAGGTTTTGAATG
The DNA here is from genome assembly GCA_034780555.1 of Coelogynopora nodosa. Taxonomy (NCBI): domain Eukaryota; kingdom Metazoa; phylum Platyhelminthes; order Proseriata; family Coelogynoporidae; genus Coelogynopora; species Coelogynopora nodosa. The sequence continues at coordinate 17,318 of JAUZND010056699.1, forward strand.
TGTATTCTTATTATATAGGATAATATAATCAAAAGGTTAAACTATTTTAGTCTAAAAAAAAAGTATTAAGTAAGTACTTCCAATGCGTAAAAAAGTATTGATTTTTGAATTAATATAAAAATCACTCTCTAAAAGTAATTTCTTTATAACCTTTTAACTCTAATTTTATATGTAGATATTGAATAAACAAGCCAAAAGCTTTCACGGTATTTGTTAGGGGTGTGTGAAAAATGGTTTATTGAACATTAAGTACTACTGAACAGTAGTAATATCAATGTTTGAACCTTTTTTAAAAAGCGCTCACAGTTTTTTAATAATAAGTAATATTGTTGGTTTAATAAAAAATCGTATTATGGATTTTAAAAATTGTAAAAATATTTTCATCTGCAACATGTAAATCATCAAAAGCCAAACCCTAAGTCTGGACGCTTTTGAGTGACAAGATATTCCTTCCATAGTGACTAACGAAGTATCGAAACATAAATAATTATAAATTATGTATTACTCTTTACTAAGGCAATAGTTTATCTCTATTCAAAAGATAAATAACACGAAACACTTTGACACATATATTTTTATGTAAATCATCATAAATTGTTAATTAAAAAGATAACGTTGACACATTTCATTGTTTTTGATCAATTTAGTGGTAAGCCTAATAAGGTTTAATATATATATGTAACACAATTTTACTAAAACATGGCTTTACAAAAGCGTTTTTAACTCAAACATTGATTCTGAAAGAAACATTTGTAATTATATGGCGATGTTAGTTAGTGTTTAACATTTCAATTAAACTAGTGTAGTAACTTTATTTCGAAGGTGAATAAAGCCATCACCTAGTTCAATATGTACAAACACACCATCAAACATCTTAATAATACATATTTAAAAATGTTATGTTTGATGAACATGTATTAAAATATATTTTATATATTTTTCTATTTAAGTAAATTCTAATATGAATTTCAATTCCAATTATTAAACATATTTTATTGTTTGTTTTTAGATTAATGGAATCTCTTCGAAGTCTTGGACAATATATCCATGGATCCAATTGGATCCAATCAAACTTTAAAAGGTTATGCATGATAGACTATTCCTTTATATTTAAGACAAATAATTATAATACGTACAAATTATTCAATTTTTTAAAATTATTTTTGTTTTTAGATTATTTTCAATTCTGCCAAAAAATATCAAATCAGAATCCACTCGACTTGCAGACCAAAATGGACTGCATATATTTAAACCTAACATGACTTTGATACACGAAGTTTCAGACGAAAAAATAAGAAGTTTTCAACTTGGTGAACCGCGAGATGATGGTTGTAAAGATCACAAATATGCTCTTTTGATTGGAATGACTGGAGCTGGGAAAAGCCTCATGATAAACAG
>JAUZND010056710.1:0-18715 GCA_034780555.1 Coelogynopora nodosa
TACCCTTTCTTTTGATTTATATTTTATTATTTCTGATTTATTTCTTTTCTTTCTATCTGGTGGGCTGATTTTGCCTGGATGGTTCCAATCACTTTTATGTTTGTATCATGTTTGTAATTGTTTGAGAATACGCTGTGCCATCACTGTTAACAGAGACTTCTATCACAGATAGGCTGATGTAAACTAAAGAGTTACCTATATTACATAGTTATGAGGGTTTACAGTATATCTCACACAACTGCTACACAATGCGATGATGTCCAGAGTGTATAGCATAGAAAACGCAGACTTTTGTATTTCCAGACGGTAATTAAAGCTGCAGTGAAATATTATAAATAATAGAACAATAAATAAAATGATTCATACATTTACTAGAAAATTGTATTAACTTTGTACCACTCAATTGTGCTGTATGTACCAGTTTTGTACCGTTAAATTGTCACAAATACACGTAACAGTTAAAATGTTCCTTAAATGTTCCATTCTGCACCATTTACTCTTCAAAGTGAAAATGTTCCTTAAATGTTAAAATGTCCATGCTGCACCATTTATTCGTCACAGTGAAAATGTGCCTTAAATGTTCCATTCTGCACCATTTATTCGTCACATTGAAAATGTTCCTTAAATGTTCCATGACGCACCATTTACTCTTCAAAGTGAAAATGTTCCTTAAATGTTCCATGCTGCACCATTTATTCGTCCCAGTGAAAATGTTCCTTAAATGTTCCATGAGGCACCATTTACTCTTCAAAGTGAAAATGTTCCTTAAATGTTCCATGCTGCACCATTTATTCGTCCCAGTGAAAATATTCCTTAAATGTTCCATGCTGCACTATTTACTCGTCACAGTGAAAATGTTCCTTAAATGTTCCATGCTGCACTATTTACTCGTCACAGTGAAAATGTTCCTTAAATGCACCATAAGGTGGTACCACAGTGAAAAAGACAGGAATAAATATGCAGATGACACAACTTACTTGGTACACATCCAAAGTGCCCCTTCAGTGTCACAAATTGTCGACAGCAGGCCACATTTGTGGAGGGGATGCGTTTGAGGACCGTTTTATAGCTGACCGCATATCGGGTCCTGCGTGGAGTGGACAAAAGTGGAGAATTGTATCTCTCGTCTCAGAGATGTTAGAACAACTTACTGTAAATACTAGAATAAGAGGAGTAAAGGATTTTCAGGAGAACAGAAGAATATTAAAAAGTTATTTAAAAAAATTAAAATATCCTCTGAAATACTTTTATTGTTAGCACAAATTTTTTTATGATATTAAATATATCATTACACTATTACATTTGGAGCAGCCTTTTTCCATTGAAAAACTGTGTTTTTTATCAAATGTTATTTAAACAATGTGGATTGTTTTTATAAAACATTATTGATTTCATCTTAAGGTTTAAAACGTTACTATTGAATTTATATGTTTTTTAATTCAGTATAAAATGTTAAAATGATAATTTTACCATAATACCGTCCATTAGATTTCTATAGTCATAAACAAATTCGACAACACAGGAAGCATATTTTTTAGGAACATAGAGTCCTTTAATGACGTCATAGCTAACAAGACACGTGACAAATATTAAAATAATGTATCTGAAAATATCTTAAAATGTCATCCCAATTGCCCGCTAATTTGAAAAACTTCATCAAAAATAGCTGTCATATGTTTTCTAGCAAGCCAAGCAATGACGTCATCAATCCGAGCTCGGTCAAGCTGGTCGATACTAAATCGATAGTGCCTGGCCACCAACCTTCTCTGATAGGTGAGGCACCAATTGCCGGTGTAGTGACAGTTGGGCTTCCACACCTTCTCGAGCCGTTGGTAGGGAACACGGACTTTGGTGCGCATTGGGACCGTGTTCTGGACGTCGTAGGTGCAGACATTGGGCCTGAGAAGGGGGGAGAGAGAGAGAGAGAGGGAGAGAGGAGGGAGAGAGAAGGGTGAGAGGAGGGAGAGAGAGGAGGGAGAGGGAGAGAGAGAGAGAGATTGAGAGAGGAAGAGAGGGCGAGAGAGAGGGAAAGAGAGAGATAGAGAGAGAGAGAGAGAGAAAGACAGACAGAGAGAAGGAGAGACAGAATGAGAGAGAGGGAGATAGAGAGAGGAAGGTGTCCTCTAGCGTCACTGACTCAGGCACGCACACGGTGACCCTTATTAACACAAGGAAAAACAACAAAAATATAAATAAGCCTAGCCGACTTTCGATGTATCGATTCATCAGGGCAACAAATTATAAATTACATACGGTTGTGAGAGAGAGGAGGGAGAGGGAGAGAGAGAGATTGAGAGAGGAAGAGAGGGCGAGAGAGAGGGAGAGAGAGAGATAGAGAGAGACAGACAGAGAGAAGGAGAGACAGAATGAGAGAGAGAGAGAGAGAGAAAGACAGACAGAGAGAAGGAGAGACAGAATTAGAGAGAGAGACAGAGAGACAGAGAGACAGGTAGAGAGAGAGAGAGAGACAGAGAGAAAGAGAGACAGAGATAAAGAGGAACAGAGAGACAGAGAGACAGCGAGAGAGGCAGAGAGACCGAGAGTGAGACAGAGAGAGACAGCGAGAGAGAGAAACAGAGAGAGACAAACAGATAGACAGAGAGAGAGAGACAGAGAGACAGAGAGAGAGACAGACAGAGAGAGAGACATAGAGAGAGACAGAGAGATAGAGACAGAGAGACAGAGAGACAGAGAGACGCAGAGAGACAGAGAGACAGAAACAGGCAGAGAGACAGAGAGAGACAGATAGCGATACACAGAGAGAGAGAGAGAGAGAGAGAGAGAGAGACAGAGAAAGAGAGAGAGATAGACAGACAGACAGAGAGAGACAGAGACAGAGACACAGAGACAGAGAGAGAGATAGAGAGAGAGACAGAGACACAGAGACAGAGAGAGAGATAGAGAGAGAGACAGAAAGAGAGAGACAGAGAGAGAGAGTGAAAGAGAGAGACAGAGAGACAGAGAGAGAGGCAGAGAGACCGAGAGAAAGACAGCGAGAGAGACAGACAGACATATAGACACAGAGAGACAGAGACAGAGAGACAGAGAGAGAGTCAGAGAGACAGAGAGAGAGACAGAGAGACAGAGAGAAAGACAGAGAGAGGGACAGAGAGAGACAGAGAGATGGACAGAGAGATGGACAGAGAGATGGACAGAGAGATGGACAGAGAGATGGACAGAGAGAGACAGAGACAGGGAGAGAGGGAGACAGAGAGATGGACAGAGAGATGGACAGAGAGATGGACAGAGAGAGACAGAGACAGGGAGAGAGGGAGATCGAGAGATAGAAAGAGAGAGAGATGGCAGTATAGTATCATCAGGTTGACTATAATATATATGTAAAAGCAATTTCATGTAGTTCGTTAAACTTATATGTAAAAAAAAAACATTTTATAACGTTTATCAATTATACTGAAAAAATGATTTAATTTTAGACTAAATTAAAATGTAATTATATTCCCAACCAATTAACCTTTTTATTAACAATTTTAAATATATTTTTGAACCCACGATAAAGGTGTAATACATACATTGCAATCAAAACTGTGCATTTTATTTAACAATAAAAATGTGAAATAAACTAAAATGTTATGATGAAAATACTTCATCTCAATTTCAATTTCCTGGCTTTACAGATATGACGATTAAATGATTTAGATAATAAAACCGTTTGTTTATTAAGGTAAATTATTTATCAAAGTTAGTTACTAAATTTGTAACAAAATGTCGGATACCATCCCAAGTGTGACTAATTGTTTGGAATATATTGGAAAAATAAATTAAATTACAGAATTCTTAATCCACATCTAATTAAATTATACGTGGATAACTGTGAAATGAAAACCTCGCAAAGATGGGCTTAGATGGGCTTTGCTAAAAGCGTATGTCTATCAATATCTAATTATTCTATAGAGCTGTTTTGTTTTGTTTTAGAAATGTAACTTAATTCTTTTAATTAAATTAATTGTTTCGTGATGATTTGTAGGGCAACACGGATTACTTAATTAACTTGTAAATAAAGCGCTTAATTGCTGATATAAATTACGTTTTTGATACTATTTTTCCATTGCTCTATTCCTAAATTGTATCATTTCGTTTATGACTATAAGGTAGAACGGATTTTCACCAGACTATGATGTTTCACTTTTGCAAACACCTATACTCAAACTAGTTATTTATGTATATACATAGCTGTATTTAAGCTATAGTTAAAGATAAGTTTGCGGTAACTTTAAGCAACAAACTTCACTCGAGTTACCCACGTTTTTTTAATGCAGTAATTGATATTATGTCATCTACCTATATAAAAGACCGCTAAGCAACAGTCACGATTGCAGCAATAAAAAAGAGAATTCACTGACTACACATTAGTAATTACAGAGAGCTGAGGATATACTAGGAGGGCGCGCCAAGATCTGAGACATTTAACTCAGCTAATTATCATGACAATAGGCCAATAGTGCACAGTCAGTGCATCTGAGTCGTGCTTTCTACGCTATCGGTGTTATATGATGTAGGCCTATATAATGGAGTCGCCGTCGACCAAAGAACGACCAGCACAGCGGTAACCGCATCGTATTGTAGCCATTAACCAGCCAGCGCCAAGCTCATGACCTAGTGCCTTACAGATGAGCTGACGTGGTCACCCACCACCACCACCCTGTGTGAAGTGAGTATGTCCACCAATGATTGGGTGGTAATTAACGGGAGCTCAGATTCTTGTGTACAGCAGACTCTACACTTCTCTCTCTCTCTCTCTCTCTCTCTCACTATCAAGGTGGTCTCTCTCTCTCTCAGTCTTAAGTGCTGGAGTGCTTAACCGCGAAATCTTTTAAATCCGTTTTATGTAAAATATTAATTGTGTTAACTCATGTCAATTATATATTTTTTTAATTTGTATTTTCAGGAATTATATTGTTCTGTTGTGTTCCTAATTATAATACAACATTTTTACTACAGTTATACTCAATCAAAAAACTATTTTTAAAATATAATAGACATTAAATAATTACTCTTATTTATCAGCCGTAAAAATCATAATTGAAGAAAACCAAAGAAATAGATATTGCATACGATATCGTAACATGTGCGACACAATACTAGATTTATGTAAAAAAAATACAACCGTTTACAGTGATGAAACTTTGATGACATATTTTGAAATATTTGGTTTCAATTACTATCAGTTAGATTCTGAGAAGTTTAAAACTGTATAAGCAAAAGGTTTTTTTATGGAAGGCTTTTTATTGAACCACTTTATTAAATTTCATTTATATATAGTGCCGTCTACAATATATAAATCAATTAACACTTGCATTTAACGAAGGTAGGTGGAGGGGGTCAAATTGATCCATCGGTGGATAAATAATCAAATAATATTCAAAAATTATTATTAATATCCACTTTCGATTCCATATATTTTTGTAGAATATACGAAAGAATTGATGACGTAATTCATAACTAAAAATGAGATAAAATATTTTTTAATATATATATTTTTAATTTAGTCCGTATCAAAAAGTATTTTAGCTTTAACGCTGAAACTTTCCTTCATCACTCACATCTTTACATACCTCCTGCTGAGCACTGCGTTTTTTCAACTTAATTTTCCTCCTTATCTAATTCTTATGATTAACAGGATTATTAGCTTTAACAGGTAATAAGGCTTCATAAGTATAGAAAGATTATCTAGAAAGCCTACTGACACTGCAACATTAGAAATACGTTAATAAACTACACAACTGGGTTGTGAAACAATAAAAAAGTTAAATTAATCTAACTGCAATGTTTTACCAGTCATTTTTACTTGGCATTTACTAATTGTTCCCTGGAAACTCCTAACCATAGCAGCAAATTCAAATGAAAATCATAAAATTATTAATTTTCACTGTTTACACCACAGGATATGGCACATAGAGATGATGGGCTAAGAAGGTAGGATTTTTAGAGCACTTTAAAAGACTAGAATTTGCGAGAACTGACGAGAATTAGAGAAAGTTACCGACCACAATCATGTTATACAATATGACATTATATAATCTCGATTTTAATATTAATAACAAGCTTGGATAACAAGGCAAGGTTAGGAACCATTGAAGATTTATTATATATACATATTAGACACAATGCAATTTCCTATTTTAAATGCTATTCGTGTTTTATAAGGAATAAATCAATTGGTGGTTATTATCGATTATACTAGTAATCAATATCTAGGCGCGGCATCAACATTTCACTGAATCTTATAGAATACCTATATATCTCAGAAACAAACATCATATTATAATACGACACGCGCTAATTTGTATCGATTTAAATATTGAGTAAGTCTCGGATGTGATTGACACCTTTGAAATGTCTCAGAGTCCCTTTAAATATTTCACTTTTATTGTTTTACAATATTGAGTTGACAACCGGTGTATGCGCGCGTGAATTGGTGAATTCAAAAGTTATAATCAATTGCATAACTGTCATCGTCAGTTATCTTGGTAAAAGAAGGAAGGAATTAGTTTAGTTGAACCTTTTATGTGCTGATCGTATAGATATAAATATATAAAATTAGCTAATCATTTCAGAGTTATACAACACAATAGTTTATTAATCTACTCAAATATGTATATTTATATTTTTATTGTGTCAATATATTATTACTGCCAACTTGTTTAATATTTTAAACTTAGGATTTGCTACAATTTAAAAAATGAACTAATATATTTTAATTAATAGCTTATTTAGGTGCCTCGAGTATAATATCCCTAATATTCTAATAACAACCTGTCCAGTTTATATTATACATCATTTTTAATGCATTTTACGGTATATATATTAGTATAGAACAACGTTTTTAATTGTGTTTCAGTTCAAAATACATGAATCAATCCTAAAATATACGAAAGAGAATGGGTCAAACCAGTATAAATAAATTAATAAAACAAAATTGAAGTCATCATCCCGCTTATGAAAGCAAGCAATATGTATTGTTTTTTTTATAGCAGACAGTATCAGTGTTTTTTAAATTCCTGTTTTTTCATACAACATACAGATACACTTTATTTGTTTGAAATTTTGTGACTTTTTGAATTTAACATTCAACAATTGTATCTTTTTTCACGCAATAAATGAAATACGTGAAAATAAATCTATAAAAATCGACATGCTTTATAATATTACAGTTCTTGTATCTTATATAAGAACTCTGCTCAGAGTCAGTATAAATGATATATTTCCTATTTCTCTTAATATAGGATATTTCCAAAGTTATGTTATGGTTTTCTTTTGTATCTGTCATCTCAAATGCGAATTACTTTGTTGTTTTAATAACATCTACGTTTCTAAAAAAAAAAAAAAGATTGCACTCATATACGCTATATAATGTATCCATCTTTGAAACACATATTAATTTAGAATAGAGATATAATATTGCCACGAATTGTGGTCACTTGTTTTAGATTATTAGTTGCATTTCTTGTTAACCCCCTTCGTACGTGGACATATTTTGCAGGGTTTGCTACGTGGAGGGGCGGGGGGTTAAATACCCCCTTCCACACCTGGAAAAACAAACGTCCTATCATCCCGATCCGATTAAGCTGAAATTTGGTGTACAGATATCTTCTAAAGACTTGTCGAGCTTGTAAAGAAAAAAGCCTGTAAAGACTTAACTCCAACTAAGAAAACTAAAGGAAAATAACCACATATGCGATAACTTTTGACCAATGCAACCAATTGACTTGATTCTTTTTGCACCTGATTCCAGATCACAAGATCTATATTTGTTTGGTATATTTTTAAATTATACTACTTATATGAATATGCTATAAGTAGTATAAATGCTATTTGAGACATTTAAAATTTCTGGTTATTAGTTCATTATATACATAGTTCAATCAAAATTTTAATTTCTTTGAAAAAAATTGCCATACCCCCCTCTACGTACGAAGGGTTAATAGTCATAGCATCGATAATATGCATACTTTCTTTTATTAAGTTCTCAATGTAATAATTTCAAATCGAGTAGATTTTGTTTATATTTAAAATACACATAAATCTGTCCGAATCATTCTCAATCGTGAAATACTAACAGTATATATTTATCTTATTATAAGAAGCAACAGTATACTGTTCCATTATATATATAAATATTCACCGAAGACTAATGCATAATTGATGCCCCTCATAGTATAATATGTAGACTAGGACAATAAAGTTTAAATAAACACAACTAATTCTGAATTGACTCAAGGAACAAAAAGTATGCCTCCCACAAGAAACATCGCTAAATAATTCATCAGAATTGAAGCACTTTTTGCGATTGCAAGCTTGGCTATCATTGGCATATCTGCATTTGTCTTCTGTATATAGTGTGTCCCAACAATCTATTGTAGGTGGAAGTTCCAAGGTGTGAGCACTACACTCGAATAGTCACTTTTAGGTTGTCCTACAGGACACACTTTCGTAAACAAAAACCGTAAAAATGAACTGTGAAACATGGCCGTAAAACAATATTACAATTCTTTTTCTATACTTATTATATGGTATTCTATATTATATGTAACTCAATAAATAATACAATAATTTATGATTAGGTCAGACTCATTTTTAGGTCAAACATATAGAAAAGGGAAAATATTCTTTCAATAATTATAAAACACATAATTTAATCAAATTGTTTCTTTTCTTTTAAGTGATTTTAATAATTAATTAAAATGTTTAAGAAGTGTAAAACCAAATATTAAGAAAATACACGAAACATTAATCAATAAAATCATCACTCTAATCAACAAACAAAAGAATTTAAAGTTGTTTATGCTAACACACGATATATACCTATACTATGCAACAGATTTACTATTCTTATATCAATAATTAATTATTTAGTTAACCTTAATTATTTTATAGCGTTTTATATTTTATTTCCCATAAACTAAGATATATATATTACACATCAGCAATCAATAAAAAAGGCTATGTTTGTACTTATTACACCTTATACAACAAACAAATTACTTGAAACCTTTTTTCATTTTAGATGAGATCCATTTTTCAACTATCTCGTGGAAAGGGTTTCTATAATTTTGTGAAAATATTGCGTATTAAATTTGTACGATTCTTATACGTCACATTATATACTATAAAATACAACCCTATCAAGTTATTTAACAGAAAACTTGGTGCAGTTTATAGTGTGTATATAGAGCGCGTACACAAGATATTAATAAATAAGCAGATCACTGCCTCCCTGTACATAAGAGTACAACTATAGCATGCAATAACAATGGGATGAACTCAGATGATCTCAACATCTCTTAACATGAACAGGTTACAATTCTGCCAATCTCCACCAGAAATACGCAACAAAAAGGTGTTGCTCATAATCAACTGATTATGTGTGCAGTGTGCAGTGTGAGGGGAGGGGGGAATGGGGGCTGTTTATGCAGCTGTGAACCAATTCCAGCATTCCATTGTACAGTACAGAGCATTATTATATACATTAGTTAACCTTGACGGGTGCACCAATTGTTTTTAAAACCTTGTGGAAACCCTCGGAATGAGTCCAGTGGAACTCATAGATTGAACATTGGAAAACATATTTATTTGTTTCTAAGAAGTTAAACACAAAGTATAGAATATTAAAAAAACATTAAATTAATCAATACTTAAATTATGTAAAAAATAATAATATTTTAGTGTTATTTTAAATTCTAGAAATTGTATCATTAATTTTAGTCCTCTATAGGTATTCATACCTTATACAGGAAAATTATTGTTAAACGTCGTTGCGTTCATTATTCTTGAGCCATAAATTAACAAATACTCTATGGCTTAAATAGTAATATAATTTTAATGCGTTCAAAAAGTATCCTTTCTTCGCTATATCTAATATATGAAATCAAAGTAGTCTTCTTATTGCGTCATTGTGTGACTTTTGTGACCATCAAATAAATCAACCCGCCATTTTTATTGTATCCAAATACTCAAAAAACTCTCAGTATAGTATGTATGACTGAAATTAAAACGTAGACTTTCTCCGCCATTTTTATTGCCGACAAATCAATAAATAAAGCCTAAGGGCTGATTAACATTGGCAAATGTATTAAAACTGTCGTTTTATGACAAGATCGGCTAAAACAACGGCGATACTGTTTCTAGATACAACTTAATATTAGTATACATTTGCTAACTAATTATATAAATTGGAACGCAAATACAGAGCTACAATTACGTGCCAAACATGATGCATCGACTCAGCGATCAAACTCGGCTATTCTGTTTTTTCTGAATTGTGTAATTACGTAAATATAATTTTAATTCAATTCCATTAATAAAATATAACTAAACCTAATTACCAAATATTTCCTTATAAATAAATTATATATTTAAATAACACTTTATGATGACGTATGACAACGTCGGCTAACTCATTATTTTTTTAATATTTTCGAATTTGTAGGTTCTGTCCTTAACAACCTTCTTTTACTCAAGGGCGACGTATTTGTCTAATGTGCCCCTCCCCCCCACCACCCCACACACCCCTTTTTCCTGATTTAATTCCAATAAACAAAGCAACATCTCAAGGAAGATTTAAGGCGCCACCAAGTTCTATAGACAGCAACTTATCCTGTCCGGTAATAAATACATAATTCAATTTCACTCAGTACCTACAAGATCACTTTCGTACGGACATAATCTTGGCAAGTAGAAAGAAAGAGAAAGAGTCGGTTGCGACGAGATAGCCACTAGTTAACTCTGGTCATCGTGTTACTTCCTTCGATTTCACTTAGGCAGCCCCCACCCCCCCCCTCTCCACTCCTCAAATCGTTAAGTATGTAATCTAGACGAGACAATCTTGGCGGTGTTTTTTATACGGAGGAATTTCTGGGCTACCCTTCCCCAGGGGAGGGATGGAGGAATGGAGGAAAACATCATAATGGGCTTTGTAGACTCGATGACGCTGGCTCAGAGAGTATACTTTGACGACCTAATATTCGCTGCAGGACTATGTGTTGACAGTTGTGTGTACGCGATGGAGAGACAAAATGAGGATTTTCCTGTTTTTAGTATATATAGGTACTTCAACTTTCGTTTTACTTTTGTTTTGTTGAAAGGGCACATTCGAGTTCTATATGGTACGATTTAGTCATACAAATCATTTAAACATATTATTATGAATGTGATCTGTATAATTGATTTTAATGCATGCATTTATTAATTAAATAAAATGTAACAAACAAAATAACGATCCTGTATGATCATGTAGGATAGAGTACGCCAACAAGAATCTTTCTGATAGAATACAAATTACAATTGGACTCTTTCAACGGAAGAAACATAAATATATGACAAATATATAATTTACATATTTTTACAATAATTTAATTGATTTTTGCATACTAAAGATATAAGCAACCTTAATGAAGTTGTTAACTTGATCTGTGTTAATAGGTCACTATAAGAAACTATATAAGGGTCAATGGAGCGTGTCCTAATCGATATACGTTATCGATATACGATAAACCTTCAACCTATAAGCTGGGATCAAAAGGCTCAAACCTTAGTGTACCTACGCATGGATGTAATATACGTACAAAATACAATGATTAAAAACTGTTACGTAGAATCAATGAGAAATGATCACAAATCCGTCGCCAACTTATTAATAAAGATACCATAAAGATAACATTCACCTAATCTATACGCTACATCATAAGCTATAAAACTAAAAAGTATACTTTTCAGGCGACTTCAAACGAATTATCCTTATCACTTTAACTGAGATTCTGCACTTGAAGACTGTACGTCTATATTATTTAAGAGCCTCTCAATATTCCTGTCAGTTTTAATGTGTACCGACGAATGTTTTGTTATATATAATATACGCACTCACGGATGTATGCGTAAGCTTAACATGCAAAACGGTATTCGAAGGCGGAGTCTGTCTTATTGTATAGCTATGTACCTATGCTTATATATAGTTCCGATTACAAATATATCCGGTGAAAGTAAATCGGTCACTGCGACTATTGATTAAGAGCAGCTCATTTAAGCCCCTTGTGGCATCGTATAATCACAACAACAACAAATGAAATTTATTCAAGTCGGTCTCTGATTTAGACACGCTTTAATTGGAAAACAGAGGGCCCTGAGTGCTCCAACCAAAACATATTTGACGAACTGAAATCCTATTTTAAGTGAGCACATTGAACAACTGATTTCTTTATTTGAAATAATTAAGCTTCAGAAATTCGAACTCCATTCTAGGTGTTTGACTAAATCGACAAATTTGTCAGGGAAATATATATTTGACGAAAAAAATTGCATTTGAACAAATATGAATGAACACTTTTATATATTGCACGATAAATGGGGCAGCTGTCTATAAAGCGAGGCTTTATAGATTTCATTGTTTAGGGTGAATTAAACTTTTCAAATCTTCCGCTTTGAATCTATCGATTTTTTCAATGAAGTTATTTCATATATGTAAATCGATTTAGTAAAAACACAGCATACCTTTTATTTTCAGAGAATATACATAAGTGTACAGTATGTTAATTTTAGAGGGAAAACATCAATATTACATTCCTTCGTTTATCAAAAGACGATGGGATAAAGTTTATGATAGCTTAACATGTTAAAACCATCGTAAATGACAAAAATTATAAAATACTCAAATAAAAACACTCCTAATCAGTTAACGGACGCGAAACTCAATACAGTTATAGGTACTTGTTTCCCCATTTTTATACCTCTCTCTATAATACGGCTCGTTACACCTGAACCCACCACCAAACGAAGAACTGTTTATAATACATAGTATGTGTATATATGGCGGTAGCACGTGCTGCTATGCGTATAACTTGAAGATTACGACCTCATTCAGGGAAATGTTTGACCATGTTATCGGGATAAATGGCGTCATCAAGGACTACAACATTTAGGGTAACTATATAAGGTCAATTGAATTGGCAACAGATACATATACATATATACAATGTTATCTGAAGAGTGGTCAGTCGGCCAATTTAGTATTATCAGTAAGTATTTGCTCGGCATGTTTGCGCGTAAGACAAGAAGGACATCCAGCTTAGTAACAACAGTAGGATGAGTTTGGTTCACGAAGACGGTGTCCAGACAAAAATGGGTATAAAAACTTGTGTTTATGTGGGCCGTTTTCATAAAGCACAAGTTACAAGTCCCAAGTCAATTCCAGAAGTGTTGTAAAAGAGTGGTTTGTATAGTGACCTGTAGAATCTATAATTAGATTATTGGTAAGCTAAGAGTTAGTATATATACGACGCGTTTCGACCATTGACAGCATAGAAGTATAAGTGCGGAAGTATTTATGATACATATGTTACTATTTATATACATATCTCAATGATTGACAGAGAAACCGAATATTAATATTGTTGATGTTTCTTCCTACGCATCTTTTTGTAAACCTTAATATTACATGTATGCGAGATTGAGGGAACATAAAAACACAATTGTAAGATTTTCAACATTTAGAAATAAGTTAGGCATTATCCTATTGAAGTTGATATCATTTATTTAATGCATCAATAGATTTTGCCTCACATTCAGAAATATCTTTATGAAACGGAAGACTTGTAGACGACTTGTGTTTTTCTTTGTTTCCTTGTTTTTCTCTTTTCATGAAGACCAATTTACACTGCCCCCTTTATCTGATCATATATTTATTGGACATTGCATTTTTATCATTTATTATGTTTATTGGCTTATATTTTAGGTAATTTCAGAATAGTTTTTCTGACATGCTTCACCATACTAATGAACATATAATTGAAATTGCATTCATCATGGCCATTTATAAAATTTGTATGCAAATCAAAACATTTCCATCGAAGGCACTTTATTGTTATTCTATATTAGACATCATTATATGGTGTATCAGAAGGTGGTATAAACAACATCATAAACTTAGTATAAATATCCATAAATATCATAAGTATTACCATGTCGTATGACCATAAATATCATAAGTATTACCATGTCGTATGACCATAAATAATAATTGTTAATTCATTTTTGAACATACTTTCAAATACTTTTATCAAATTTTCAAAAGTGAAGAAAAGGGGATTTTTAGCTTTTTTAAATCTTGCAATAATAAGTGTAATAAAATAGAGTGAGTAAGAATGAGTAGAATTTAGAATGAGTAACGTTTAGTGAAAAGTTTAATTTTAAATGTCTTAAAATCGTATATATACAACTGAAAATCAATTGTTACTTTTTTGACGAACTATTATCTACCATGAGATCAGCTAAAGTAAAATAGTAAAAAGTCTCAATGCAATACAGAAAATAATGACGAATTAAGAATTTCGTTAAATTTTAAACCGACCAAATGAGGTATAGAATCCTATTTTATCTCTATTTTTATCTTTCTCAATATATATATATATATACTCTATTGAAATGTAAAGCCTAGCTTAAACCATTTTATCATTAAATTTCGAAATCTTCCGTCAAGCGAAAGTATATATATATATATACAATACAATATATATGCACTCAAGAATGCTACAGATTAGCTAACATGAAGGAATCTAGAAAACAAATATCTCCAATATACAAAACTAAATTGTCTAAATTCCGTGACTCATTCGCCTTTTAAATATTATGCAATATTTTTCGTTCATTTCTAATATTTTAACAATCATTTTGTGGAAAAGGGTTGAACGTATGACAGCAAAGAGGTGTAAGAGAGATTATACTTTTTAATTACTTCGGATGTACAATGTGTAATTCTATATTCCGTAAAATATGCTGCAATCATTAACAGCTTTTAACTTTTTGTGAAATATTTTAAAATAGCTATTAGTCTTATAATATAAACAAGGAATTTATATTTTGATTACCTCATTTTTTCAATAAAAAATAAATCCACTAAAGGACATCGTTTTCTTTTGTTTTAACTATAAACTGAGAGTCTCATTTAAATGTCTAATCTATAAACCGTAGAATAAATAGACCGTGTCAACTCTGACATCGATGAATTACGTAATAAACGACTTGGTATCGATTCCTTTTTAAATGCCTCAACTGTGCAGAGTTTCATTGTAGAAATAAATCTTTGACAGAAAGTGACGACAGAACAGAGCACGTCTTGTACCACAATAATATAACACTGAGTGTAAGGAAAGAGCTTTAAGCGGGACGATTTTTTTAAATAACTGAATTAAACACTTATTTAAAAATATCTGGATTATCTATATAAACTTAATAATTCTAACTATAAATCAGTTAAATATTAATGAAAATAACCATTATATTAGTGTTGCTATGGTGATATATTAGTGTTGCTATGGTGATATATTAGTGTTGTCATAGTGATATATTAGTGTTGTCATAGTGATATATTAGTGTTGTCATAGTGATATACTAGTGTTGCTATGGTGATATATTAGTGTTGCTATGGTGATATATTAGTGTTGCTATAGTGATATATTAGTGTTGTCATAGTGATATATTAGTGTTGTCATAGTAATATATTAGTGTTGTCATAGTGATATATTAGTGTTGTCATAGTGATATATTGGTGTTGCTATAGTGATATATTATTGTTCATAGTAACGTGTTACCAAAGTTTATTTTAAATTATATATATTGATTGATATAAATTGATTAAACTTTAATTCCAACGAATAAACTCTAAAATACCTGATGTAGCCTAACAATAAATATTACGGTACACTTTAATGTGACGTCATACTTAAAACACACAATTCAATCATTTGTTTCATAAGACTAATTTGTAAAACATATCAAAATAACTGCAAATCTACAATATACAGTATATATGGTAACTCAATGATAGACTAAAATAGAACCACGTGACTAGCACGTGACTTGAAGGTCAGTCAGTGTATATCGTAACTTCAATATTTTCTATATTGTATCCACTATATATAATTGAGACTCTCAAAAGTAATTTACCATCAGCCACCACCATGCAGGTGTACTGTTTTTGAAGAATTAATCATTAAATAAAAAGTAAAAAAAACAATCTTGGATGCATCCGAAGCATGTAAGAATCAATTGCATACTAAAATAAACTGATATAGTAGCCTGTATGTATGTCGCACTTGTGTTTCAATGTATTGTCATATTGTATCAGCAATTAAAACGTGTTGGTGTATAACTCTAACATAACTCAAGTCTGTTCATTTGTTACAAAAAGGAAATCTGAGAAGAGTCGGCAATTTGATAAACTGATATTTTTAATGTATCACATACCACTCTGAAGGTGCGCAGGACTTGATGAATATACTACTTCTTGCAGGTTTTTAATTTTGATTAAAAAATTATAATATAAAGCTATATTTTCTCCGCGAATTTTTGATCAATGAAAAAGGAATTTAATTTATTAAATAAAAATAATTTACTAATTTGTAATTCAACAATTAAATTTAAAGAAATTTGATTTGAAAATTAAATAATTACTTAAATAACGCAATTAATATTATAGATTTCAGTAATCTATTCCGATATAAGATTTGAATTTCGTGAAAAATACTGTTACTTATGTGATATCATTGTTTTACAGTTCCTAAATACTTCTCTATTTTTTAATTATATTTAAGAGTATAAATAAATACAAATGATCACTATTCAAAATAGGAAAATAGATATCCCTTTTGTTATTTCAATCATAGTTTTGCTGCGACAAAGGGCAAGCTGGCACGAAAAAATTACAATAGAAAGACTATAATACGAAAACAAATCACAAGGTGTTTCAAAATCGGCAACTTTAGCTAATTTCTAAAACGTTATGCGTGTGCTTAAATTATATTATTCTACAATTGATTGCATACAAGATAGTATATTACGATTTAATCTAAATTGATGTCAAAATATTTAAAATTGACTCAAACTTTGCCAAGTGAGGTGAACAAATTATTAAATTATGTAGCATTAACATGCCAATACACACAAAGATACAAAAAAATGAAGCTTTCAAATCTTACATTCCAACTCGTAAAGCCAGCGAAGAGGCGACTATCAAAGGAATAAATTCCAGATATCCAAGAATCAGCACCCACATCACTGGAACTAGAAATCGGAGGTCACAAAATCTCATAACTGAGAGACAATTTAACTCTTGACGTTGACAGATATCAAAATACACAAATTCACACGTCGAAGTTAAATAAAAACAGTCGACAAAGCGATGTAGAAAGAAAAGAGCACAAGCAGCAATATTGTTTATTATTTATTCGGGCGTGGTTATAGCTCAATAGTATTTGATCAAATATTAAGTACGACAGAGTGTCACTTTGTAACTCTATTATGATGCTTAATCCAACATAACGAGTGTATATATATATATTATGTATTTACCGAGCAAACGTAGGCAATGTTAGCTTACACTATTAAACAGCACGCGCGCGACTCTTTAAAGTTTTACAAAGTAAGGTAAGAAAACAAACTGCCCGATTCTTAAATATTCGATTAGCCAATCAGAATCGCCCTGTATTGTATGTCTGAGTAATTTATTAATAAGGAATCGTGAATTTGCGTGGTGGTGATCTTGATTCTTAGTATTACTATAGAACTTATTAATAGGTGTCAGTGATCATTACAATAACTTGGAGGAAATTGTATACCAATTATGTATAAACTCGGTTACTGACTGATATAAATAATTCTTTAACTACATTTTAACAAATTGTATTGTTAATTTTTCTGCTATTTCGAAATGTTTAAAAAATCTCCTACTGTTAATATTTACGAAATCAATAACTAATTATGTTCTATATGAATGTGGTATTTTGAGGTCAATACATGACGTGTTTGTACATATCTATAGGCTACTAATGAAACATTAAACTAATTGAAGCATTGAGAATTGATAAATTGTCATTTATGATTAGGTTTAAAAAAATTATTATTATTTAGATATATTCTCTAACTTATTTTGTCATAAATGTAGAATCAATCAGTCACAAAAAATATATATATTAGAAGCATATTTAGGCAATAATTATTGTTTAAATAAGTTTTAAATATAATCAAAACTATTCTGACAATGAATTGTGCCCTATATTCTCGAGTGTTATTTCAAAAAATCAATTCCTAACGATTTTATGTATATACGCATTTAATGCAAATTCCTCAACAAAAATTAAATATAAATTAATGAAATTGAAAAAATTATGCAGAATTTATAAAATACTGAGATACACACCTGTGTCCAAAAAAGTTCCTCTTAAATAAGTGCTAAAGATTCTAAATGTGCTCTAAATGAATATATTGATAGAAACAAGCTATTACAAATTCGGCATGGTTAAAAATGATCATATTTTATGGATTCGTATAAGAGACCGCAGGAAATGATTGACCGGTTGACATGAGTTTTGTATTTAAAAAATAATTATGAATAGTAACTAAATTAAGTAAACACTTGTTCTTGGAGAGTAAACAGAAATCCCGTCATTAAAAGGTGATTCGATAAGAGCACAGCATTTATTGAAAGATTATTGTTCAAAAGGTCCGATCATTTTACGGTTTGTAGCTCATTAATTGAAAAAAGTAAACGATATAATTTTTGTTTCCATATTATAGGTTGTCCGGGAAAAAATATCGTTTTTTTATTTCCAAATATCTATTAGTCTTCAAATTTTCGTTTTATTAATCCAAGAATTATATTTGAATAATTATATGAATAATAATAATACAGAATAAATCAATAACGATT